>CAVMGG010000360.1:0-5000 GCA_963680895.1 Fragum sueziense
ACTCAGTCAGTCAGTCAGTCAGTCAGTCAGTCAGTCAGTCAGTCAGTCAGTCAGTCAGTCAGTCAGTCAGTCAGTCAGTCAGTCAGTCAGTCAGTCAGTCAGTCAGTCAGTCAGTCTGCCAGTAGGTCAGCCAGTCAGTCAGTAGGTCATTCTGTCAGTCTGTGGGTCAGCCAGTCCGTCATTAGGTCATTCAGCAGTCATAAGGTCAGTCAGTCAGTCAGTCAGTCAGTCAGCTAGTCAGTCAGCTAGTCAGCTAGTTAGTCAGCTAGTCACTCAGTCTGTCAGACAGCTAGTCACTCAGTAGGTTGGTCAGTCAGTCGGTCTTACCGTCGGTCGGTCAGTCAGTCACTCAGTCTGTCAGACAGCTAGTCACTCAGTCTGTCAGACATCTACTCACTCAGTCAGTCAGTATGTCAGCCAGTCGAGTCAGTCAGTAAATCAGTCAGTCAGTCACAGTCAGTGAGTCAGTCACAGTCAGTGAGTCAGTCACAGTCAGTGAGTCAGTCAGTGAGTCAGTCACAGTCAGTGAGTCAGTCTGTGAGTCAGTCAGTCATTCAGTCAGTAGGTCAGTCAGTCTGTCTCTCAGTCAGTAGGTCAGTCTGTCAGTAGGTCTTTCAGTAGGTCAGTCATTTGGTCGATCGATCAGTCAGTCAGTTAGTCAGTCTGCCAGTAGGTCAGCCAGTCAGTCAGTAGGTCATTCTGTCAGTCAGTGGGTCAGCCAGTCCGTCATTAGGTCATTCAGCAGTCACTAGGTCAGCCAATCTGTAAGTCAGTCAGTTAGTTGGTCAGTCAGCTAATCACTCAGACTGTAAGACAGCTAGTCACTCAGTCTGTCAGACAGCTAGTCACCCCAGTCAGTCAGTCAGTCAGACAGCTAGTCACTCAGTCTGTCAGACAGCTAGTCACTCAGTCAGTCAGTAGGTCAGCCAGTCAGTCAGTCAGTAGGTCAACCAGTTAGCAGGTCAAGAGATCAGTCAGTCAGTCAGTAGATCAGCCAGTCAGTCAGTAGGTCAATTTGTCATTCAGTGGGTCAGTCAGTCTGTCTTTAGGTCATCAAGTCTGTCAGTCAGCCAGTCACTCAGTAGGTCAGTCAGTTGCTCAGCCTGTCATTCACTGAGCCAGGTCAGTCAGTCCACTGAGTCAGTCAGTCTGTCGGTGGGTGGGTCAGTCACTGAGTCAGTCAGTCTGTCGGTGGGTGGGTCGGTCTGTGGGTGGGTCGGTCTGTGGGTGGGTCAGTCGGTCGGTCGGTCGGTCGGTCGGTCGGTCGGTCGGTCGGGTCGGGTCGGGTCGGGTCGGGTCGGGTCGGGTCGGGTCGGGTCGGGTCGGGGTCGGGGTCGGGTCGGGTCGGGGTCGGTCGGTCGGTCGGTCGGTCGGTCGGTCGGTCGGTCGGTCGGTCGGTCGGTCGGTCGGTCGGTCAGGTCAGTCAGTCAGTCAGTCAGTCAGTCAGTCAGTCAGTCAGTCAGTCAGTCAGTCAGTTAGTCAGTCAGTCAGTCAGTCAGTTAGTCAGTTAGTCAGCTACTCAGTCAGTCAGTCAGTCAGTCAGTCAGTCAGTCAGTCCAGTCAGTCAGTCAGTCAGTCAGTCAGTCAGTCAGTCAGTCAGTCAGTCAGTCAGTCAGGTCAGTCAGTCAGTCAGTCAGTCAGTCAGTCAGTCAGTCTGCCAGTAGGTCAGCCAGTCAGTCAGTAGGTCATTCTGTCAGTCTGTGGGTCAGCCAGTCCGTCATTAGGTCATTCAGCAGTCATAAGGTCAGTCAGTCAGTCAGTCAGTCAGTCAGCTAGTCAGTCAGCTAGTCAGCTAGTTAGTCAGCTAGTCACTCAGTCTGTCAGACAGCTAGTCACTCAGTAGGTTGGTCAGTCAGTCGGTCTTACCGTCGGTCGGTCAGTCAGTCACTCAGTCTGTCAGACAGCTAGTCACTCAGTCTGTCAGACATCTACTCACTCAGTCAGTCAGTATGTCAGCCAGTCAGTCAGTCAGTAAATCAGTCAGTCAGTCACAGTCAGTGAGTCAGTCACAGTAAAGTGAGTCAGTCACAGTCAGTGAGTCAGTCAGTGAGTCAGTCACAGTCAGTGAGTCAGTCTGTGAGTCAGTCAGTCATTCAGTCAGTAGGTCAGTCAGTCTGTCTCTCAGTCAGTAGGTCAGTCTGTCAGTAGGTCTTTCAGTAGGTCAGTCATTTGGTCGATCGATCAGTCAGTCAGTTAGTCAGTCTGCCAGTAGGTCAGCCAGTCAGTCAGTAGGTCATTCTGTCAGTCAGTGGGTCAGCCAGTCCGTCATTAGGTCATTCAGCAGTCACTAGGTCAGCCAATCTGTAAGTCAGTCAGTTAGTTGGTCAGTCAGCTAATCACTCAGACTGTAAGACAGCTAGTCACTCAGTCTGTCAGACAGCTAGTCACCCAGTCAGTCAGTCAGACAGCTAGTCACTCAGTCTGTCAGACAGCTAGTCACTCAGTCAGTCAGTAGGTCAGCCAGTCAGTCAGTCAGTAGGTCAACCAGTTAGCAGGTCAAGAGATCAGTCAGTCAGTCAGTAGATCAGCCAGTCAGTCAGTAGGTCAATTTGTCATTCAGTGGGTCAGTCAGTCTGTCTTTAGGTCATCAAGTCTGTCAGTCAGCCAGTCACTCAGTAGGTCAGTCAGTTGCTCAGCCTGTCATTCACTGAGCCAGTCAGTCAGTCACTGAGTCAGTCAGTCTGTCGGTGGGTGGGTCAGTCACTGAGTCAGTCAGTCTGTCGGTGGGTGGGTCGGTCTGTGGGTGGGTCGGTCTGTGGGTGGGTCAGTCGGTCGGTCGGTCGGTCGGTCGGTCGGTCGGTCGGTCGGGTCGGGTCGGGTCGGGTCGGGTCGGGTCGGGTCGGGTCGGGTCGGGTCGGTCGGTCGGTCGGTCGGTCGGTCGGTCGGTCGGTCGGTCGGTCGGTCGGTCGGTCAGTCAGTCAGTCAGTCAGTCAGTCAGTCAGTCAGTCAGTCAGTTAGTCAGTCAGTCAGTCAGTCAGTTAGTCAGTTAGTCAGCTACTCAGTCAGTCAGTCAGTCAGTCAGTCAGTCAGTCAGTCAGTCAGTCAGTCAGTCAGTCAGTCAGTCAGTCAGTCAGTCAGTCAGTCTGCCAGTAGGTCAGCCAGTCAGTCAGTAGGTCATTCTGTCAGTCTGTGGGTCAGCCAGTCCGTCATTAGGTCATTCAGCAGTCATAAGGTCAGTCAGTCAGTCAGTCAGTCAGTCAGCTAGTCAGTCAGCTAGTCAGCTAGTTAGTCAGCTAGTCACTCAGTCTGTCAGACAGCTAGTCACTCAGTAGGTTGGTCAGTCAGTCGGTCTTACCGTCGGTCGGTCAGTCAGTCACTCAGTCTGTCAGACAGCTAGTCACTCAGTCTGTCAGACATCTACTCACTCAGTCAGTCAGTATGTCAGCCAGTCAGTCAGTCAGTAAATCAGTCAGTCAGTCACAGTCAGTGAGTCAGTCACAGTAAGTGAGTCAGTCACAGTCAGTGAGTCAGTCAGTGAGTCAGTCACAGTCAGTGAGTCAGTCTGTGAGTCAGTCAGTCATTCAGTCAGTAGGTCAGTCAGTCTGTCTCTCAGTCAGTAGGTCAGTCTGTCAGTAGGTCTTTCAGTAGGTCAGTCATTTGGTCGATCGATCAGTCAGTCAGTTAGTCAGTCTGCCAGTAGGTCAGCCAGTCAGTCAGTAGGTCATTCTGTCAGTCAGTGGGTCAGCCAGTCCGTCATTAGGTCATTCAGCAGTCACTAGGTCAGCCAATCTGTAAGTCAGTCAGTTAGTTGGTCAGTCAGCTAATCACTCAGACTGTAAGACAGCTAGTCACTCAGTCTGTCAGACAGCTAGTCACCCAGTCAGTCAGTCAGACAGCTAGTCACTCAGTCTGTCAGACAGCTAGTCACTCAGTCAGTCAGTAGGTCAGCCAGTCAGTCAGTCAGTAGGTCAACCAGTTAGCAGGTCAAGAGATCAGTCAGTCAGTCAGTAGATCAGCCAGTCAGTCAGTAGGTCAATTTGTCATTCAGTGGGTCAGTCAGTCTGTCTTTAGGTCATCAAGTCTGTCAGTCAGCCAGTCACTCAGTAGGTCAGTCAGTTGCTCAGCCTGTCATTCACTGAGCCAGTCAGTCAGTCACTGAGTCAGTCAGTCTGTCGGTGGGTGGGTCAGTCACTGAGTCAGTCAGTCTGTCGGTGGGTGGGTCGGTCTGTGGGTGGGTCGGTCTGTGGGTGGGTAAGTCGGTCGGTCGGTCGGTCGGTCGGTCGGTCGGTCGGTAGGTCGGTCGGTCGGTCGGTCGGGTCGGGTCGGGTCGGGTCGGGTCGGGTCGGGTCGGGTCGGGTTGGGTCGGCTCGGGTCGGGTCGGGTCGGGTCGGTCGGTCGGTCGGTCGGTCGGTCGGTCGGTCGGTCGGTCGGTCGGTCGGTCGGTCGGTCGGTCGGTCGGTCGGTCGGTCAGTCAGTCAGTCAGTCAGTCAGTCAGTCAGTCAGTCAGTCAGTCAGTCAGTCAGTCAGTCAGTCAGTCAGTTAGTCAGTCAGTCAGTCAGTCAGTTAGTCAGTTAGTCAGCTACTCAGTCAGTCAGTCAGTCAGTCAGTCAGTCAGTCAGTCAGTCAGTCAGTCAGTCAGTCAGTCAGTCAGTCAGTCAGTCAGTCAGTCAGTCAGTCAGTCAGTCAGTCAGTCAGTCAGTCAGTCAGTCAGTCTGCCAGTAGGTCAGCCAGTCAGTCAGTAGGTCATTCTGTCAGTCTGTGGGTCAGCCAGTCCGTCATTAGGTCATTCAGCAGTCATAAGGTCAGTCAGTCAGTCAGTCAGTCAGTCAGCTAGTCAGTCAGCTAGTCAGCTAGTTAGTCAGCTAGTCACTCAGTCTGTCAGACAGCTAGTCACTCAGTAGGTTGGTCAGTGAGTCGGTCTTACCGTCGGTCGGTCAGTCAGTCACTCAGTCTGTCAGACAGCTAGTCACTCAGTCTGTCAGACATCTACTCACTCAGTCAGTCAGTATGTCAGCCAGTCAGTCAGTCAGTAAATCAGTCAGTCAGTCACAGTCAGTGAG
>CAVMGG010000360.1:10000-59057 GCA_963680895.1 Fragum sueziense
CAGCAGTCACTAGGTCAGCCAATCTGTAAGTCAGTCAGTTAGTTGGTCAGTCAGCTAATCACTCAGACTGTAAGACAGCTAGTCACTCAGTCTGTCAGACAGCTAGTCACCCAGTCAGTCAGTCAGTCAGACAGCTAGTCACTCAGTCTGTCAGACAGCTAGTCACTCAGTCAGTCAGTAGGTCAGCCAGTCAGTCAGTCAGTAGGTCAACCAATTAGCAGGTCAAGAGATCAGTCAGTCAGTCAGTAGATCAGCCAGTCAGTCAGTAGGTCAATTTGTCATTCAGTGGGTCAGTCAGTCTGTCTTTAGGTCATCAAGTCTGTCAGTCAGCCAGTCACTCAGTAGGTCAGTCAGTTGCTCAGCCTGTCATTCACTGAGCCAGTCAGTCAGTCACTGAGTCAGTCAGTCTGTCGGTGGGTGGGTCAGTCACTGAGTCAGTCAGTCTGTCGGTGGGTGGGTCGGTCTGTGGGTGGGTCGGTCTGTGGGTGGGTCAGTCGGTCGGTCGGTCGGTCGGTCGGTCGGTCGGTCGGTCGGGTCGGGTCGGGTCGGGTCGGGTCGGGTCGGGTCGGGTCGGGTCGGGTCGGGTCGGGTCGGGTCGGGTCGGGTCGGGTCGGGTCGGGTCGGGTCGGGTCGGTCGGTCGGTCGGTCGGTCGGTCGGTCGGTCGGTCGGTCGGTCGGTCGGTCGGTCGGTCAGTCAGTCAGTCAGTCAGTCAGTCAGTCAGTCAGTCAGTCAGTCAGTCAGTCAGTCAGTTAGTCAGTCAGTCAGTCAGTCAGTTAGTCAGTTAGTCAGCTACTCAGTCAGTCAGTCAGTCAGTCAGTCAGTCAGTCAGTCAGTCAGTCAGTCAGTCAGTCAGTCAGTCAGTCAGTCAGTCAGTCAGTCAGTCAGTCAGTCAGTCAGTCAGTCAGTCAGTCAGTCAGTCAGTCTGCCAGTAGGTCAGCCAGTCAGTCAGTAGGTCATTCTGTCAGTCTGTGGGTCAGCCAGTCCGTCATTAGGTCATTCAGCAGTCATAAGGTCAGTCAGTCAGTCAGTCAGTCAGTCAGCTAGTCAGTCAGCTAGTCAGCAAGTTAGTCAGCTAGTCACTCAGTCTGTCAGACAGCTAGTCACTCAGTAGGTTGGTCAGTCAGTCGGTCTTACCGTCGGTCGGTCAGTCAGTCACTCAGTCTGTCAGACAGCTAGTCACTCAGTCTGTCAGACATCTACTCACTCAGTCAGTCAGTATGTCAGCCAGTCAGTCAGTCAGTAAATCAGTCAGTCAGTCACAGTCAGTGAGTCAGTCACAGTTAGTGAGTCAGTCACAGTCAGTGAGTCAGTCAGTGAGTCAGTCACAGTCAGTGAGTCAGTCTGTGAGTCAGTCAGTCATTCAGTCAGTAGGTCAGTCAGTCTGTCTCTCAGTCAGTAGGTCAGTCTGTCAGTAGGTCTTTCAGTAGGTCAGTCATTTGGTCGATCGATCAGTCAGTCAGTTAGTCAGTCTGCCAGTAGGTCAGCCAGTCCGTCATTAGGTCATTCAGCAGTCACTAGGTCAGCCAATCTGTAAGTCAGTCAGTTAGTTGGTCAGTCAGCTAATCACTCAGACTGTAAGACAGCTAGTCACTCAGTCTGTCAGACAGCTAGTCACCCAGTCAGTCAGTCAGACAGCTAGTCACTCAGTCTGTCAGACAGCTAGTCACTCAGTCAGTCAGTAGGTCAGCCAGTCAGTCAGTCAGTAGGTCAACCAGTTAGCAGGTCAAGAGATCAGTCAGTCAGTCAGTAGATCAGCCAGTCAGTCAGTAGGTCAATTTGTCATTCAGTGGGTCAGTCAGTCTGTCTTTAGGTCATCAAGTCTGTCAGTCAGCCAGTCACTCAGTAGGTCAGTCAGTTGCTCAGCCTGTCATTCACTGAGCCAGTCAGTCAGTCACTGAGTCAGTCAGTCTGTCGGTGGGTGGGTCAGTCACTGAGTCAGTCAGTCTGTCGGTGGGTGGGTCGGTCTGTGGGTGGGTCGGTCTGTGGGTGGGTCAGTCGGTCGGTCGGTCGGTCGGTCGGTCGGTCGGTCGGTCGGTAGGTCGGTCGGTCGGTCGGGTCGGGTCGGGTCGGGTCGGGTCGGGTCGGGTCGGGTTGGGTCGGGTCGGGTCGGGTCGGGTCGGGTCGGTCGGTCGGTCGGTCGGTCGGTCGGTCGGTCGGTCGGTCGGTCGGTCGGTCGGTCGGTCAGTCAGTCAGTCAGTCAGTCAGTCAGTCAGTCAGTCAGTCAGTCAGTCAGTTAGTCAGTCAGTCAGTCAGTCAGTTAGTCAGTTAGTCAGCTACTCAGTCAGTCAGTCAGTCAGTCAGTCAGTCAGTCAGTCAGTCAGTCAGTCAGTCAGTCAGTCAGTCAGTCAGTCAGTCAGTCAGTCAGTCAGTCAGTCAGTCAGTCAGTCAGTCAGTCAGTCAGTCAGTCAGTCAGTCAGTCAGTCTGCCAGTAGGTCAGCCAGTCAGTCAGTAGGTCATTCTGTCAGTCTGTGGGTCAGCCAGTCCGTCATTAGGTCATTCAGCAGTCATAAGGTCAGTCAGTCAGTCAGTCAGTCAGTCAGCTAGTCAGTCAGCTAGTCAGCTAGTTAGTCAGCTAGTCACTCAGTCTGTCAGACAGCTAGTCACTCAGTAGGTTGGTCAGTCAGTCGGTCTTACCGTCGGTCGGTCAGTTAGTCACTCAGTCTGTCAGACAGCTAGTCACTCAGTCTGTCAGACATCTACTCACTCAGTCAGTCAGTATGTCAGCCAGTCAGTCAGTCAGTAAATCAGTCAGTCAGTCACAGTCAGTGAGTCAGTCACAGTCAGTGAGTCAGTCAGTGAGTCAGTCACAGTCAGTGAGTCAGTCTGTGAGTCAGTCAGTCATTCAGTCAGTAGGTCAGTCAGTCTGTCTCTCAGTCAGTAGGTCAGTCTGTCAGTAGGTCTTTCAGTAGGTCAGTCATTTGGTCGATCGATCAGTCAGTCAGTTAGTCAGTCTGCCAGTAGGTCAGCCAGTCAGTCAGTAGGTCATTCTGTCAGTCAGTGGGTCAGCCAGTCCGTCATTAGGTCATTCAGCAGTCACTAGGTCAGCCAATCTGTAAGTCAGTCAGTTAGTTGGTCAGTCAGCTAATCACTCAGACTGTAAGACAGCTAGTCACTCAGTCTGTCAGACAGCTAGTCACCCAGTCAGTCAGTCAGACAGCTAGTCACTCAGTCTGTCAGACAGTTAGTCACTCAGTCAGTCAGTAGGTCAGCCAGTCAGTCAGTCAGTAGGTCAACCAGTTAGCAGGTCAAGAGATCAGTCAGTCAGTCAGTAGATCAGCCAGTCAGTCAGTAGGTCAATTTGTCATTCAGTGGGTCAGTCAGTCTGTCTTTAGGTCATCAAGTCTGTCAGTCAGCCAGTCACTCAGTAGGTCAGTCAGTTGCTCAGCCTGTCATTCACTGAGCCAGTCAGTCAGTCACTGAGTCAGTCAGTCTGTCGGTGGGTGGGTCAGTCACTGAGTCAGTCAGTCTGTCGGTGGGTGGGTCGGTCTGTGGGTGGGTCGGTCTGTGGGTGGGTCAGTCGGTCGGTCGGTCGGTCGGTCGGTCGGTCGGTCGGTCGGTAGGTCGGTCGGTCGGTCGGTCGGTCGGTCAGTCAGTCAGTCAGTCAGTCAGTCAGTCAGTCAGTCAGTCAGTCAGTCAGTCAGTTAGTCAGTCAGTCAGTCAGTCAGTTAGTCAGTTAGTCAGCTACTCAGTCAGTCAGTCAGTCAGTCAGTCAGTCAGTCAGTCAGTCAGTCAGTCAGTCAGTCAGTCAGTCAGTCAGTCAGTCAGTCAGTCAGTCAGTCAGTCAGTCAGTCAGTTAGTCAGTCAGTCAGTCAGTCAGTCTGCCAGTAGGTCAGCCAGTCAGTCAGTAGGTCATTCTGTCAGTCTGTGGGTCAGCCAGTCCGTCATTAGGTCATTCAGCAGTCATAAGGTCAGTCAGTCAGTCAGTCAGTCAGTCAGCTAGTCAGTCAGCTAGTCAGCTAGTTAGTCAGCTAGTCACTCAGTCTGTCAGACAGTTAGTCACTCAGTAGGTTGGTCAGTCAGTCGGTCTTACCGTCGGTCGGTCAGTCAGTCACTCAGTCTGTCAGACAGCTAGTCACTCAGTCTGTCAGACATCTACTCACTCAGTCAGTCAGTATGTCAGCCAGTCAGTCAGTCAGTAAATCAGTCAGTCAGTCACAGTCAGTGAGTCAGTCACAGTAAGTGAGTCAGTCACAGTCAGTGAGTCAGTCAGTGAGTCAGTCACAGTCAGTGAGTCAGTCTGTGAGTCAGTCAGTCAGTCATTCAGTCAGTAGGTCAGTCAGTCTGTCTCTCAGTCAGTAGGTCAGTCTGTCAGTAGGTCTTTCAGTTAGTCAGTCAGTCAGTCAGTCAGTTAGTCAGTTAGTCAGTCTGCCAGTAGGTCAGCCAGTCCGTCATTAGGTCATTCAGCAGTCACTAGGTCAGCCAATCTGTAAGTCAGTCAGTTAGTTGGTCAGTCAGCTAATCACTCAGACTGTAAGACAGCTAGTCACTCAGTCTGTCAGACAGCTAGTCACCCAGTCAGTCAGTCAGACAGCTAGTCACTCAGTCTGTCAGACAGCTAGTCACTCAGTCAGTCAGTAGGTCAGCCAGTCAGTCAGTCAGTAGGTCAACCAGTTAGCAGGTCAAGAGATCAGTCAGTCAGTCAGTAGATCAGCCAGTCAGTCAGTAGGTCAATTTGTCATTCAGTGGGTCAGTCAGTCTGTCTTTAGGTCATCAAGTCTGTCAGTCAGCCAGTCACTCAGTAGGTCAGTCAGTTGCTCAGCCTGTCATTCACTGAGCCAGTCAGTCAGTCACTGAGTCAGTCAGTCTGTCGGTGGGTGGGTCAGTCACTGAGTCAGTCAGTCTGTCGGTGGGTGGGTCGGTCTGTGGGTGGGTCGGTCTGTGGGTGGGTCAGTCGGTCGGTCGGTCGGTCGGTCGGTCGGTCGGTCGGTCGGTAGGTCGGTCGGTCGGTCGGGTCGGGTCGGGTCGGGTCGGGTCGGGTCGGGTCGGGTTGGGTCGGGTCGGGTCGGGTCGGGTCGGGTCGGTCGGTCGGTCGGTCGGTCGGTCGGTCGGTCGGTCGGTCGGTCGGTCGGTCGGTCGGTCGGTCGGTCAGTCAGTCAGTCAGTCAGTCAGTCAGTCAGTCAGTCAGTCAGTCAGTTAGTCAGTCAGTCAGTCAGTCAGTTAGTCAGTTAGTCAGCTACTCAGTCAGTCAGTCAGTCAGTCAGTCAGTCAGTCAGTCAGTCAGTCAGTCAGTCAGTCAGTCAGTCAGTCAGTCAGTCAGTCAGTCAGTCAGTCAGTCAGTCAGTCAGTCAGTCAGTCAGTCAGTCAGTCAGTCAGTCAGTCTGCCAGTAGGTCAGCCAGTCAGTCAGTAGGTCATTCTGTCAGTCTGTGGGTCAGCCAGTCCGTCATTAGGTCATTCAGCAGTCATAAGGTCAGTCAGTCAGTCAGTCAGTCAGTCAGCTAGTCAGTCAGCTAGTCAGCTAGTTAGTCAGCTAGTCACTCAGTCTGTCAGACAGCTAGTCACTCAGTAGGTTGGTCAGTCAGTCGGTCTTACCGTCGGTCGGTCAGTTAGTCACTCAGTCTGTCAGACAGCTAGTCACTCAGTCTGTCAGACATCTACTCACTCAGTCAGTCAGTATGTCAGCCAGTCAGTCAGTCAGTAAATCAGTCAGTCAGTCACAGTCAGTGAGTCAGTCACAGTCAGTGAGTCAGTCAGTGAGTCAGTCACAGTCAGTGAGTCAGTCTGTGAGTCAGTCAGTCATTCAGTCAGTAGGTCAGTCAGTCTGTCTCTCAGTCAGTAGGTCAGTCTGTCAGTAGGTCTTTCAGTAGGTCAGTCATTTGGTCGATCGATCAGTCAGTCAGTTAGTCAGTCTGCCAGTAGGTCAGCCAGTCAGTCAGTAGGTCATTCTGTCAGTCAGTGGGTCAGCCAGTCCGTCATTAGGTCATTCAGCAGTCACTAGGTCAGCCAATCTGTAAGTCAGTCAGTTAGTTGGTCAGTCAGCTAATCACTCAGACTGTAAGACAGCTAGTCACTCAGTCTGTCAGACAGCTAGTCACCCAGTCAGTCAGTCAGACAGCTAGTCACTCAGTCTGTCAGACAGTTAGTCACTCAGTCAGTCAGTAGGTCAGCCAGTCAGTCAGTCAGTAGGTCAACCAGTTAGCAGGTCAAGAGATCAGTCAGTCAGTCAGTAGATCAGCCAGTCAGTCAGTAGGTCAATTTGTCATTCAGTGGGTCAGTCAGTCTGTCTTTAGGTCATCAAGTCTGTCAGTCAGCCAGTCACTCAGTAGGTCAGTCAGTTGCTCAGCCTGTCATTCACTGAGCCAGTCAGTCAGTCACTGAGTCAGTCAGTCTGTCGGTGGGTGGGTCAGTCACTGAGTCAGTCAGTCTGTCGGTGGGTGGGTCGGTCTGTGGGTGGGTCGGTCTGTGGGTGGGTCAGTCGGTCGGTCGGTCGGTCGGTCGGTCGGTCGGTCGGTCGGTAGGTCGGTCGGTCGGTCGGTCGGTCGGTCAGTCAGTCAGTCAGTCAGTCAGTCAGTCAGTCAGTCAGTCAGTCAGTCAGTCAGTCAGTTAGTCAGTCAGTCAGTCAGTCAGTTAGTCAGTTAGTCAGCTACTCAGTCAGTCAGTCAGTCAGTCAGTCAGTCAGTCAGTCAGTCAGTCAGTCAGTCAGTCAGTCAGTCAGTCAGTCAGTCAGTCAGTCAGTCAGTCAGTCAGTCAGTTAGTCAGTCAGTCAGTCAGTCAGTCTGCCAGTAGGTCAGCCAGTCAGTCAGTCAGTCATTCTGTCAGTCTGTGGGTCAGCCAGTCCGTCATTAGGTCATTCAGCAGTCATAAGGTCAGTCAGTCAGTCAGTCAGTCAGTCAGCTAGTCAGTCAGCTAGTCAGCTAGTTAGTCAGCTAGTCACTCAGTCTGTCAGACAGTTAGTCACTCAGTAGGTTGGTCAGTCAGTCGGTCTTACCGTCGGTCGGTCAGTCAGTCACTCAGTCTGTCAGACAGCTAGTCACTCAGTCTGTCAGACATCTACTCACTCAGTCAGTCAGTATGTCAGCCAGTCAGTCAGTCAGTAAATCAGTCAGTCAGTCACAGTCAGTGAGTCAGTCACAGTAAGTGAGTCAGTCACAGTCAGTGAGTCAGTCAGTGAGTCAGTCACAGTCAGTGAGTCAGTCTGTGAGTCAGTCAGTCAGTCATTCAGTCAGTAGGTCAGTCAGTCTGTCTCTCAGTCAGTAGGTCAGTCTGTCAGTAGGTCTTTCAGTAGGTCAGTCATTTGGTCGATCGATCAGTCAGTCAGTTAGTCAGTCTGCCAGTAGGTCAGCCAGTCAGTCAGTAGGTCATTCTGTCAGTCAGTGGGTCAGCCAGTCCGTCATTAGGTCATTCAGCAGTCACTAGGTCAGCCAATCTGTAAGTCAGTCAGTTAGTTGGTCAGTCAGCTAATCACTCAGACTGTAAGACAGCTAGTCACTCAGTCTGTCAGACAGCTAGTCACCCAGTCAGTCAGTCAGACAGCTAGTCACTCAGTCTGTCAGACAGCTAGTCACTCAGTCAGTCAGTAGGTCAGCCAGTCAGTCAGTCAGTAGGTCAACCAGTTAGCAGGTCAAGAGATCAGTCAGTCAGTCAGTAGATCAGCCAGTCAGTCAGTAGGTCAATTTGTCATTCAGTGGGTCAGTCAGTCTGTCTTTAGGTCATCAAGTCTGTCAGTCAGCCAGTCACTCAGTAGGTCAGTCAGTTGCTCAGCCTGTCATTCACTGAGCCAGTCAGTCAGTCACTGAGTCAGTCAGTCTGTCGGTGGGTGGGTCAGTCACTGAGTCAGTCAGTCTGTCGGTGGGTGGGTCGGTCTGTGGGTGGGTCGGTCTGTGGGTGGGTCAGTCGGTCGGTCGGTCGGTCGGTCGGTCGGTCGGTCGGTAGGTCGGTCGGTCGGTCGGTCGGGTCGGGTCGGGTCGGGTCGGGTCGGGTCGGGTCGGGTCGGGTCGGGTCGGGTCGGTCGGTCGGTCGGTCGGTCGGTCGGTCGGTCGGTCGGTCGGTCGGTCGGTCGGTCGGTCGGTCAGTCAGTCAGTCAGTCAGTCAGTCAGTCAGTCAGTCAGTCAGTCAGTCAGTCAGTTAGTCAGTCAGTCAGTCAGTCAGTTAGTCAGTTAGTCAGCTACTCAGTCAGTCAGTCAGTCAGTCAGTCAGTCAGTCAGTCAGTCAGTCAGTCAGTCAGTCAGTCAGTCAGTCAGTCAGTCAGTCAGTCAGTCAGTCAGTCAGTCAGTCAGTCAGTCAGTCAGTCAGTCAGTCAGTCTGCCAGTAGGTCAGCCAGTCAGTCAGTAGGTCATTCTGTCAGTCTGTGGGTCAGCCAGTCCGTCATTAGGTCATTCAGCAGTCATAAGGTCAGTCAGTCAGTCAGTCAGTCAGCTAGTCAGTCAGCTAGTCAGCTAGTTAGTCAGCTAGTCACTCAGTCTGTCAGACAGCTAGTCACTCAGTAGGTTGGTCAGTCAGTCGGTCTTACCGTCGGTCGGTCAGTCAGTCACTCAGTCTGTCAGACAGCTAGTCACTCAGTCTGTCAGACATCTACTCACTCAGTCAGTCAGTATGTCAGCCAGTCAGTCAGTCAGTAAATCAGTCAGTCAGTCACAGTCAGTGAGTCAGTCACAGTAAGTGAGTCAGTCACAGTCAGTGAGTCAGTCAGTGAGTCAGTCACAGTCAGTGAGTCAGTCTGTGAGTCAGTCAGTCATTCAGTCAGTAGGTCAGTCAGTCTGTCTCTCAGTCAGTAGGTCAGTCTGTCAGTAGGTCTTTCAGTAGGTCAGTCATTTGGTCGATCGATCAGTCAGTCAGTTAGTCAGTCTGCCAGTAGGTCAGCCAGTCAGTCAGTAGGTCATTCTGTCAGTCAGTGGGTCAGCCAGTCCGTCATTAGGTCATTCAGCAGTCACTAGGTCAGCCAATCTGTAAGTCAGTCAGTTAGTTGGTCAGTCAGCTAATCACTCAGACTGTAAGACAGCTAGTCACTCAGTCTGTCAGACAGCTAGTCACCCAGTCAGTCAGTCTGTCAGACAGCTAGTCACTCAGTCTGTCAGACAGCTAGTCACTCAGTCAGTCAGTAGGTCAGCCAGTCAGTCAGTCAGTAGGTCAACCAGTTAGCAGGTCAAGAGATCAGTCAGTCAGTCAGTAGATCAGCCAGTCAGTCAGTAGGTCAATTTGTCATTCAGTGGGTCAGTCAGTCTGTCTTTAGGTCATCAAGTCTGTCAGTCAGCCAGTCACTCAGTAGGTCAGTCAGTTGCTCAGCCTGTCATTCACTGAGCCAGTCAGTCAGTCACTGAGTCAGTCAGTCTGTCGGTGGGTGGGTCAGTCACTGAGTCAGTCAGTCTGTCGGTGGGTGGGTCGGTCTGTGGGTGGGTCGGTCTGTGGGTGGGTCAGTCGGTCGGTCGGTCGGTCGGTCGGTCGGTCGGTCGGGTCGGGTCGGGTCGGGTCGGGTCGGGTCGGGTCGGGTCGGGTCGGGTCGGGTCGGGTCGGGTCGGGTCGGGTCGGTCGGTCGGTCGGTCGGTCGGTCGGTCGGTCGGTCGGTCGGTCGGTCGGTCGGTCGGTCGGTCGGTCAGTCAGTCAGTCAGTCAGTCAGTCAGTCAGTCAGTCAGTCAGTCAGTCAGTCAGTCAGTTAGTCAGTCAGTCAGTCAGTCAGTTAGTCAGTTAGTCAGCTACTCAGTCAGTCAGTCAGTCAGTCAGTCAGTCAGTCAGTCAGTCAGTCAGTCAGTCAGTCAGTCAGTCAGTCAGTCAGTCAGTCAGTCAGTCAGTCAGTCAGTCAGTCAGTCAGTCAGTCAGTCAGTCAGTCAGTCAGTCAGTCTGCCAGTAGGTCAGCCAGTCAGTCAGTAGGTCATTCTGTCAGTCTGTGGGTCAGCCAGTCCGTCATTAGGTCATTCAGCAGTCATAAGGTCAGTCAGTCAGTCAGTCAGTCAGTCAGCTAGTCAGTCAGCTAGTCAGCTAGTTAGTCAGCTAGTCACTCAGTCTGTCAGACAGCTAGTCACTCAGTAGGTTGGTCAGTCAGTCGGTCTTACCGTCGGTCGGTCAGTCAGTCACTCAGTCTGTCAGACAGCTAGTCACTCAGTCTGTCAGACATCTACTCACTCAGTCAGTCAGTATGTCAGCCAGTCAGTCAGTCAGTAAATCAGTCAGTCAGTCACAGTCAGTGAGTCAGTCACAGTAAGTGAGTCAGTCACAGTCAGTGAGTCAGTCAGTGAGTCAGTCACAGTCAGTGAGTCAGTCTGTGAGTCAGTCAGTCATTCAGTCAGTAGGTCAGTCAGTCTGTCTCTCAGTCAGTAGGTCAGTCTGTCAGTAGGTCTTTCAGTAGGTCAGTCATTTGGTCGATCGATCAGTCAGTCAGTTAGTCAGTCTGCCAGTAGGTCAGCCAGTCAGTCAGTAGGTCATTCTGTCAGTCAGTGGGTCAGCCAGTCCGTCATTAGGTCATTCAGCAGTCACTAGGTCAGCCAATCTGTAAGTCAGTCAGTTAGTTGGTCAGTCAGCTAATCACTCAGACTGTAAGACAGCTAGTCACTCAGTCTGTCAGACAGCTAGTCACCCAGTCAGTCAGTCAGACAGCTAGTCACTCAGTCTGTCAGACAGCTAGTCACTCAGTCAGTCAGTAGGTCAGCCAGTCAGTCAGTCAGTAGGTCAACCAGTTAGCAGGTCAAGAGATCAGTCAGTCAGTCAGTAGATCAGCCAGTCAGTCAGTAGGTCAATTTGTCATTCAGTGGGTCAGTCAGTCTGTCTTTAGGTCATCAAGTCTGTCAGTCAGCCAGTCACTCAGTAGGTCAGTCAGTTGCTCAGCCTGTCATTCACTGAGCCAGTCAGTCAGTCACTGAGTCAGTCAGTCTGTCGGTGGGTGGGTCAGTCACTGAGTCAGTCAGTCTGTCGGTGGGTGGGTCGGTCTGTGGGTGGGTCGGTCTGTGGGTGGGTCAGTCGGTCGGTCGGTCGGTCGGTCGGTCGGTCGGTCGGTCGGTAGGTCGGTCGGTCGGTCGGGTCGGGTCGGGTCGGGTCGGGTCGGGTCGGGTTGGGTCGGGTCGGGTCGGGTCGGGTCGGGTCGGTCGGTCGGTCGGTCGGTCGGTCGGTCGGTCGGTCGGTCGGTCGGTCGGTCGGTCAGTCAGTCAGTCAGTCAGTCAGTCAGTCAGTCAGTCAGTCAGTCAGTCAGTCAGTTAGTCAGTCAGTCAGTCAGTCAGTTAGTCAGTTAGTCAGCTACTCAGTCAGTCAGTCAGTCAGTCAGTCAGTCAGTCAGTCAGTCAGTCAGTCAGACAGTCAGTCAGTCAGTCAGTCAGTCAGTCAGTCAGTCAGTCAGTCAGTCAGTCAGTCAGTCAGTCAGTCTGCCAGTAGGTCAGCCAGTCAGTCAGTAGGTCATTCTGTCAGTCTGTGGGTCAGCCAGTCCGTCATTAGGTCATTCAGCAGTCATAAGGTCAGTCAGTCAGTCAGTCAGTCAGTCAGCTAGTCAGTCAGCTAGTCAGCTAGTTAGTCAGCTAGTCACTCAGTCTGTCAGACAGCTAGTCACTCAGTAGGTTGGTCAGTCAGTCGGTCTTACCGTCGGTCGGTCAGTCAGTCACTCAGTCTGTCAGACAGCTAGTCACTCAGTCTGTCAGACATCTACTCACTCAGTCAGTCAGTATGTCAGCCAGTCAGTCAGTCAGTAAATCAGTCAGTCAGTCACAGTCAGTGAGTCAGTCACAGTAAGTGAGTCAGTCACAGTCAGTGAGTCAGTCAGTGAGTCAGTCACAGTCAGTGAGTCAGTCTGTGAGTCAGTCAGTCAGTCATTCAGTCAGTAGGTCAGTCAGTCTGTCTCTCAGTCAGTAGGTCAGTCTGTCAGTAGGTCTTTCAGTAGGTCAGTCATTTGGTCGATCGATCAGTCAGTCAGTTAGTCAGTCTGCCAGTAGGTCAGCCAGTCAGTCAGTAGGTCATTCTGTCAGTCAGTGGGTCAGCCAGTCCGTCATTAGGTCATTCAGCAGTCACTAGGTCAGCCAATCTGTAAGTCAGTCAGTTAGTTGGTCAGTCAGCTAATCACTCAGACTGTAAGACAGCTAGTCACTCAGTCTGTCAGACAGCTAGTCACCCAGTCAGTCAGTCAGACAGCTAGTCACTCAGTCTGTCAGACAGCTAGTCACTCAGTCAGTCAGTAGGTCAGCCAGTCAGTCAGTCAGTAGGTCAACCAGTTAGCAGGTCAAGAGATCAGTCAGTCAGTCAGTAGATCAGCCAGTCAGTCAGTAGGTCAATTTGTCATTCAGTGGGTCAGTCAGTCTGTCTTTAGGTCATCAAGTCTGTCAGTCAGCCAGTCACTCAGTAGGTCAGTCAGTTGCTCAGCCTGTCATTCACTGAGCCAGTCAGTCAGTCACTGAGTCAGTCAGTCTGTCGGTGGGTGGGTCAGTCACTGAGTCAGTCAGTCTGTCGGTGGGTGGGTCGGTCTGTGGGTGGGTCGGTCTGTGGGTGGGTCAGTCGGTCGGTCGGTCGGTCGGTCGGTAGGTCGGTCGGTCGGTCTGGTCGGGTCGGGTCGGGTCGGGTCGGGTCGGGTCGGGTCGGGTCGGGTCGGGTCGGGTCGGGTCGGGTCGGTCGGTCGGTCGTCGGTCGGTCGGTTGGTCGGTCGGTCGGTCGGTCGGTCGGTCGGTCGGTCGGTCGGTCGGTCAGTCAGTCAGTCAGTCAGTCAGTCAGTCAGTCAGTCAGTCAGTCAGTCAGTTAGTCAGTCAGTCAGTCAGTCAGTTAGTCAGTTAGTCAGCTACTCAGTCAGTCAGTCAGTCAGTCAGTCAGTCAGTCAGTCAGTCAGTCAGTCAGTCAGTCAGTCAGTTCAGTCAGTCAGTCAGTCAGTCAGTCAGTCAGTCAGTCAGTCAGTCAGTCAGTCAGTCAGTCAGTCAGTCAGTCAGTCAGTCAGTCAGTCAGTCAGTCAGTCAGTCAGTCAGTCAGTCAGTCAGTCTGCCAGTAGGTCAGCCAGTCAGTCAGTAGGTCATTCTGTCAGTCTGTGGGTCAGCCAGTCCGTCATTAGGTCATTCAGCAGTCATAAGGTCAGTCAGTCAGTCAGTCAGTCAGCTAGTCAGTCAGCTAGTCAGCTAGTTAGTCAGCTAGTCACTCAGTCTGTCAGACAGCTAGTCACTCAGTAGGTTGGTCAGTCAGTCGGTCTTACCGTCGGTCGGTCAGTCAGTCACTCAGTCTGTCAGACAGCTAGTCACTCAGTCTGTCAGACATCTACTCACTCAGTCAGTCAGTATGTCAGCCAGTCAGTCAGTCAGTAAATCAGTCAGTCAGTCACAGTCAGTGAGTCAGTCACAGTAAGTGAGTCAGTCACAGTCAGTGAGTCAGTCAGTGAGTCAGTCACAGTCAGTGAGTCAGTCTGTGAGTCAGTCAGTCATTCAGTCAGTAGGTCAGTCAGTCTGTCTCTCAGTCAGTAGGTCAGTCTGTCAGTAGGTCTTTCAGTAGGTCAGTCATTTGGTCGATCGATCAGTCAGTCAGTTAGTCAGTCTGCCAGTAGGTCAGCCAGTCAGTCAGTAGGTCATTCTGTCAGTCAGTGGGTCAGCCAGTCCGTCATTAGGTCATTCAGCAGTCACTAGGTTAGCCAATCTGTAAGTCAGTCAGTTAGTTGGTCAGTCAGCTAATCACTCAGACTGTAAGACAGCTAGTCACTCAGTCTGTCAGACAGCTAGTCACCCAGTCAGTCAGTCAGACAGCTAGTCACTCAGTCTGTCAGACAGCTAGTCACTCAGTCAGTCAGTAGGTCAGCCAGTCAGTCAGTCAGTAGGTCAACCAGTTAGCAGGTCAAGAGATCAGTCAGTCAGTCAGTAGATCAGCCAGTCAGTCAGTAGGTCAATTTGTCATTCAGTGGGTCAGTCAGTCTGTCTTTAGGTCATCAAGTCTGTCAGTCAGCCAGTCACTCAGTAGGTCAGTCAGTTGCTCAGCCTGTCATTCACTGAGCCAGTCAGTCAGTCACTGAGTCAGTCAGTCTGTCGGTGGGTGGGTCAGTCACTGAGTCAGTCAGTCTGTCGGTGGGTGGGTCGGTCTGTGGGTGGGTCGGTCTGTGGGTGGGTCAGTCAGTCGGTCGGTCGGTCGGTCGGTCGGTCGGTCGGTAGGTCGGTCGGGTCGGGTCGGGTCGGGTCGGGTCGGGTCGGGTCGGGTCGGGTCGGGTTGGGTCGGGTCGGGTCGGGTCGGGTCGGGTCGGTCGGTCGGTCGGTCGGTCGGTCGGTCGGTCGGTCGGTCGGTCGGTCGGTCGGTCAGTCAGTCAGTCAGTCAGTCAGTCAGTCAGTCAGTCAGTCAGTCAGTCAGTCAGTCAGTCAGTTAGTCAGTCAGTCAGTCAGTCAGTTAGTCAGTTAGTCAGCTAGTTAGTCAGCTACTCAGTCAGTCAGTCAGTCAGTCAGTCAGTCAGTCAGTCAGTCAGTCAGTCAGTCAGTCAGTCAGTCAGTCAGTCAGTCAGTCAGTCAGTCAGTCAGTCAGTCAGTCAGTCAGTCAGTCAGTCTGCCAGTAGGTCAGCCAGTCAGTCAGTAGGTCATTCTGTCAGTCTGTGGGTCAGCCAGTCCGTCATTAGGTCATTCAGCAGTCATAAGGTCAGTCAGTCAGTCAGTCAGTCAGCTAGTCAGTCAGCTAGTCAGCTAGTTAGTCAGCTAGTCACTCAGTCTGTCAGACAGCTAGTCACTCAGTAGGTTGGTCAGTCAGTCGGTCTTACCGTCGGTCGGTCAGTCAGTCACTCAGTCTGTCAGACAGCTAGTCACTCAGTCTGTCAGACATCTACTCACTCAGTCAGTCAGTATGTCAGCCAGTCAGTCAGTCAGTAAATCAGTCACTCAGTCACAGTCAGTGAGTCAGTCACAGTAAGTGAGTCAGTCACAGTCAGTGAGTCAGTCAGTGAGTCAGTCACAGTCAGTGAGTCAGTCTGTGAGTCAGTCAGTCAGTCATTCAGTCAGTAGGTCAGTCAGTCTGTCTCTCAGTCAGTAGGTCAGTACGTCAGTAGGTCTTTCAGTAGGTCAGTCATTTGGTCGATCGATCAGTCAGTCAGTTAGTCAGTCTGCCAGTAGGTCAGCCAGTCAGTCAGTAGGTCATTCTGTCAGTCAGTGGGTCAGCCAGTCCGTCATTAGGTCATTCAGCAGTCACTAGGTCAGCCAATCTGTAAGTCAGTCAGTTAGTTGGTCAGTCAGCTAATCACTCAGACTGTAAGACAGCTAGTCACTCAGTCTGTCAGACAGCTAGTCACCCAGTCAGTCAGTCAGACAGCTAGTCACTCAGTCTGTCAGACAGCTAGTCACTCAGTCAGTCAGTAGGTCAGCCAGTCAGTCAGTCAGTAGGTCAACCAGTTAGCAGGTCAAGAGATCAGTCAGTCAGTCAGGTAGATCAGCCAGTCAGTCAGTAGGTCAATTTGTCATTCAGTGGGTCAGTCAGTCTGTCTTTAGGTCATCAAGTCTGTCAGTCAGCCAGTCACTCAGTAGGTCAGTCAGTTGCTCAGCCTGTCATTCACTGAGCCAGTCAGTCAGTCACTGAGTCAGTCAGTCTGTCGGTGGGTGGGTCAGTCACTGAGTCAGTCAGTCTGTCGGTGGGTGGGTCGGTCTGTGGGTGGGTCGGTCTGTGGGTGGGTCAGTCGGTCGGTCGGTCGGTCGGTAGGTCGGTCGGTCGGTCGGGTCGGGTCGGGTCGGGTCGGGTCGGGTCGGGTCGGGTCGGGTCGGGTCGGGTCGGGTCGGGTCGGGTCGGTCGGTCGGTCGGTCGGTCGGTCGGTCGGTCGGTCGGTCGGTCGGTCGGTCGGTCGGTCAGTCAGTCAGTCAGTCAGTCAGTCAGTCAGTCAGTCAGTCAGTCAGTCAGTCAGTCAGTTAGTCAGTCAGTCAGTCAGTCAGTTAGTCAGTTAGTCAGCTACTCAGTCAGTCAGTCAGTCAGTCAGTCAGTCAGTCAGTCAGTCAGTCAGTCAGTCAGTCAGTCAGTCAGTCAGTCAGTCAGTCAGTCAGTCAGTCAGTCAGTCAGTCAGTCAGTCAGTCAGTCAGTCAGTCAGTCAGTCAGTCTGCCAGTAGGTCAGCCAGTCAGTCAGTAGGTCATTCTGTCAGTCTGTGGGTCAGCGAGTCCGTCATTAGGTCATTCAGCAGTCATAAGGTCAGTCAGTCAGTCAGTCAGTCAGTCAGCTAGTCAGTCAGCTACTCAGCTAGTTAGTCAGCTAGTCACTCAGTCTGTCAGACAGCTAGTCACTCAGTAGGTTGGTCAGTCAGTCGGTCTTACCGTCGGTCGGTCAGTCAGTCACTCAGTCTGTCAGACAGCTAGTCACTCAGTCTGTCAGACATCTACTCACTCAGTCAGTCAGTATGTCAGCCAGTCAGTCAGTCAGTAAATCAGTCAGTCAGTCACAGTCAGTGAGTCAGTCACAGTAAGTGAGTCAGTCACAGTCAGTGAGTCAGTCAGTGAGTCAGTCACAGTCAGTGAGTCAGTCTGTGAGTCAGTCAGTCATTCAGTCAGTAGGTCAGTCAGTCTGTCTCTCAGTCAGTAGGTCAGTCTGTCAGTAGGTCTTTCAGTAGGTCAGTCATTTGGTCGATCGATCAGTCAGTCAGTTAGCCAGTCTGCCAGTAGGTCAGCCAGTCAGTCAGTAGGTCATTCTGTCAGTCAGTGGGTCAGCCAGTCCGTCATTAGGTCATTCAGCAGTCACTAGGTCAGCCAATCTGTAAGTCAGTCAGTTAGTTGGTCAGTCAGCTAATCACTCAGACTGTAAGACAGCTAGTCACTCAGTCTGTCAGACAGCTAGTCACCCAGTCAGTCAGTCAGACAGCTAGTCACTCAGTCTGTCAGACAGCTAGTCACTCAGTCAGTCAGTAGGTCAGCCAGTCAGTCAGTCAGTAGGTCAACCAGTTAGCAGGTCAAGAGATCAGTCAGTCAGTCAGTAGATCAGCCAGTCAGTCAGTAGGTCAATTTGTCATTCAGTGGGTCAGTCAGTCTGTCTTTAGGTCATCAAGTCTGTCAGTCAGCCAGTCACTCAGTAGGTCAGTCAGTTGCTCAGCCTGTCATTCACTGAGCCAGTCAGTCAGTCACTGAGTCAGTCAGTCTGTCGGTGGGTGGGTCAGTCACTGAGTCAGTCAGTCTGTCGGTGGGTGGGTCGGTCTGTGGGTGGGTCGGTCTGTGGGTGGGTCAGTCGGTCGGTCGGTCGGTCGGTCGGTCGGTCGGTAGGTCGGTCGGTCGGTCGGGTCGGGTCGGGTCGGGTCGGGTCGGGTCGGGTTGGGTCGGGTCGGGTCGGGTCGGGTCGGGTCGGTCGGTCGGTCGGTCGGTCGGTCGGTCGGTCGGTCGGTCGGTCGGTCGGTCAGTCAGTCAGTCAGTCAGTCAGTCAGTCAGTCAGTCAGTCAGTCAGTCAGTCAGTCAGTCAGTCAGTTAGTCAGTCAGTCAGTCAGTTAGTCAGTTAGTCAGCTACTCAGTCAGTCAGTCAGTCAGTCAGTCAGTCAGTCAGTCAGTCAGTCAGTCAGTCAGTCAGTCAGTCAGTCAGTCAGTCAGTCAGTCAGTCAGTCAGTCAGTCAGTCAGTCAGTCAGTCAGTCAGTCAGTCAGTCTGCCAGTAGGTCAGCCAGTCAGTCAGTAGGTCATTCTGTCAGTCTGTGGGTCAGCCAGTCCGTCATTAGGTCATTCAGCAGTCATAAGGTCAGTCAGTCAGTCAGTCAGTCAGCTAGTCAGTCAGCTAGTCAGCTAGTTAGTCAGCTAGTCACTCAGTCTGTCAGACAGCTAGTCACTCAGTAGGTTGGTCAGTCAGTCGGTCTTACCGTCGGTCGGTCAGTCAGTCACTCAGTCTGTCAGACAGCTAGTCACTCAGTCTGTCAGACATCTACTCACTCAGTCAGTCAGTATGTCAGCCAGTCAGTCAGTCAGTAAATCAGTCAGTCAGTCACAGTCAGTGAGTCAGTCACAGTAAGTGAGTCAGTCACAGTCAGTGAGTCAGTCAGTGAGTCAGTCACAGTCAGTGAGTCAGTCTGTGAGTCAGTCAGTCAGTCATTCAGTCAGTAGGTCAGTCAGTCTGTCTCTCAGTCAGTAGGTCAGTCTGTCAGTAGGTCTTTCAGTAGGTCAGTCATTTGGTCGATCGATCAGTCAGTCAGTTAGTCAGTCTGCCAGTAGGTCAGCCAGTCAGTCAGTAGGTCATTCTGTCAGTCAGTGGGTCAGCCAGTCCGTCATTAGGTCATTCAGCAGTCACTAGGTCAGCCAATCTGTAAGTCAGTCAGTTAGTTGGTCAGTCAGCTAATCACTCAGACTGTAAGACAGCTAGTCACTCAGTCTGTCAGACAGCTAGTCACCCAGTCAGTCAGTCAGACAGCTAGTCACTCAGTCTGTCAGACAGCTAGTCACTCAGTCAGTCAGTAGGTCAGCCAGTCAGTCAGTCAGTAGGTCAACCAGTTAGCAGGTCAAGAGATCAGTCAGTCAGTCAGTAGATCAGCCAGTCAGTCAGTAGGTCAATTTGTCATTCAGTGGGTCAGTCAGTCTGTCTTTAGGTCATCAAGTCTGTCAGTCAGCCAGTCACTCAGTAGGTCAGTCAGTTGCTCAGCCTGTCATTCACTGAGCCAGTCAGTCAGTCACTGAGTCAGTCAGTCTGTCGGTGGGTGGGTCAGTCACTGAGTCAGTCAGTCTGTCGGTGGGTGGGTCGGTCTGTGGGTGGGTCGGTCTGTGGGTGGGTCAGTCGGTCGGTCGGTCGGTCGGTCGGTAGGTCGGTCGGTCGGTCGGGTCGGGTCGGGTCGGGTCGGGTCGGGTCGGGTCGGGTCGGGTCGGGTCGGGTCGGGTCGGGTCGGGTCGGGTCGGTCGGTCGGTCGGTCGGTCGGTCGGTCGGTCGGTCGGTCGGTCGGTCGGTCGGTCGGTCGGTCGGTCAGTCAGTCAGTCAGTCAGTCAGTCAGTCAGTCAGTCAGTCAGTCAGTTAGTCAGTCAGTCAGTCAGTCAGTTAGTCAATTAGTCAGCTACTCAGTCAGTCAGTCAGTCAGTCAGTCAGTCAGTCAGTCAGTCAGTCAGTCAGTCAGTCAGTCAGTCAGTCAGTCAGTCAGTCAGTCAGTCAGTCAGTCAGTCAGTCAGTCAGTTAGTAGTCAGTCAGTCAGTCAGTCAGTTAGTCAGTTAGTCAGCTACTCAGTCAGTCAGTCAGTCAGTCAGTCAGTCAGTCAGTCAGTCAGTCAGTCAGTCAGTCAGTCAGTCAGTCAGTCAGTCAGTCAGTCAGTCAGTCAGTCAGTCAGTCAGTCAGTCAGTCAGTCAGTCAGTCAGTCAGTCAGTCAGTCTGCCAGTAGGTCAGCCAGTCAGTCAGTAGGTCATTCTGTCAGTCTGTGGGTCAGCCAGTCCGTCATTAGGTCATTCAGCAGTCATAAGGTCAGTCAGTCAGTCAGTCAGTCAGTCAGCTAGTCAGTCAGCTAGTCAGCTAGTTAGTCAGCTAGTCACTCAGTCTGTCAGACAGCTAGTCACTCAGTAGGTTGGTCAGTCAGTCGGTCTTACCGTCGGTCGGTCAGTCAGTCACTCAGTCTGTCAGACAGCTAGTCACTCAGTCTGTCAGACATCTACTCACTCAGTCAGTCAGTATGTCAGCCAGTCAGTCAGTCAGTAAATCAGTCAGTCAGTCACAGTCAGTGAGTCAGTCACAGTAAGTGAGTCAGTCACAGTCAGTGAGTCAGTCAGTGAGTCAGTCACAGTCAGTGAGTCAGTCTGTGAGTCAGTCAGTCATTCAGTCAGTAGGTCAGTCAGTCTGTCTCTCAGTCAGTAGGTCAGTCTGTCAGTAGGTCTTTCAGTAGGTCAGTCATTTGGTCGATCGATCAGTCAGTCAGTTAGTCAGTCTGCCAGTAGGTCAGCCAGTCAGTCAGTAGGTCATTCTGTCAGTCAGTGGGTCAGCCAGTCCGTCATTAGGTCATTCAGCAGTCACTAGGTCAGCCAATCTGTAAGTCAGTCAGTTAGTTGGTCAGTCAGCTAATCACTCAGACTGTAAGACAGCTAGTCACTCAGTCTGTCAGACAGCTAGTCACCCAGTCAGTCAGTCAGACAGCTAGTCACTCAGTCTGTCAGACAGCTAGTCACTCAGTCAGTCAGTAGGTCAGCCAGTCAGTCAGTCAGTAGGTCAACCAGTTAGCAGGTCAAGAGATCAGTCCGTCAGTCAGTAGATCAGCCAGTCAGTCAGTAGGTCAATTTGTCATTCAGTGGGTCAGTCAGTCTGTCTTTAGGTCATCAAGTCTGTCAGTCAGCCAGTCACTCAGTAGGTCAGTCAGTTGCTCAGCCTGTCATTCACTGAGCCAGTCAGTCAGTCACTGAGTCAGTCAGTCTGTCGGTGGGTGGGTCAGTCACTGAGTCAGTCAGTCTGTCGGTGGGTGGGTCGGTCTGTGGGTGGGTCGGTCTGTGGGTGGGTCAGTCGGTCGGTCGGTCGGTCGGTCGGTCGGTCGGTCGGTAGGTCGGTCGGTCGGGTCGGGTCGGGTCGGGTCGGGTCGGGTCGGGTTGGGTCGGGTCGGGTCGAGTCGGGTCGGGTCGGTCGGTCGGTCGGTCGGTCGGTCGGTCGGTCGGTCGGTCGGTCGGTCAGTCAGTCAGTCAGTCAGTCAGTCAGTCAGTCAGTCAGTCAGTCAGTCAGTCAGTCAGTCAGTTAGTCAGTCAGTCAGTCAGTCAGTTAGTCAGTTAGTCAGCTACTCAGTCAGTCAGTCAGTCAGTCAGTCAGTCAGTCAGTCAGTCAGTCAGTCAGTCAGTCAGTCAGTCAGTCAGTCAGTCAGTCAGTCAGTCAGTCAGTCAGTCAGTCAGTCAGTCAGTCAGTCAGTCAGTCAGTCAGTCTGCCAGTAGGTCAGCCAGTCAGTCAGTAGGTCATTCTGTCAGTCTGTGGGTCAGCCAGTCCGTCATTAGGTCATTCAGCAGTCATAAGGTCAGTCAGTCAGTCAGTCAGTCAGTCAGCTAGTCAGTCAGCTAGTCAGCTAGTTAGTCAGCTAGTCACTCAGTCTGTCAGACAGCTAGTCACTCAGTAGGTTGGTCAGTCAGTCGGTCTTACCGTCGGTCGGTCAGTCAGTCACTCAGTCTGTCAGACAGCTAGTCACTCAGTCTGTCAGACATCTACTCACTCAGTCAGTCAGTATGTCAGCCAGTCAGTCAGTCAGTAAATCAGTCAGTCAGTCACAGTCAGTGAGTCAGTCACAGTAAGTGAGTCAGTCACAGTCAGTGAGTCAGTCAGTGAGTCAGTCACAGTCAGTGAGTCAGTCTGTGAGTCAGTCAGTCAGTCATTCAGTCAGTAGGTCAGTCAGTCTGTCTCTCAGTCAGTAGGTCAGTCTGTCAGTAGGTCTTTCAGTAGGTCAGTCATTTGGTCGATCGATCAGTCAGTCAGTTAGTCAGTCTGCCAGTAGGTCAGCCAGTCAGTCAGTAGGTCATTCTGTCAGTCAGTGGGTCAGCCAGTCCGTCATTAGGTCATTCAGCAGTCACTAGGTCAGCCAATCTGTAAGTCAGTCAGTTAGTTGGTCAGTCAGCTAATCACTCAGACTGTAAGACAGCTAGTCACTCAGTCTGTCAGACAGCTAGTCACCCAGTCAGTCAGTCAGACAGCTAGTCACTCAGTCTGTCAGACAGCTAGTCACTCAGTCAGTCAGTAGGTCAGCCAGTCAGTCAGTCAGTAGGTCAACCAGTTAGCAGGTCAAGAGATCAGTCAGTCAGTCAGTAGATCAGCCAGTCAGTCAGTAGGTCAATTTGTCATTCAGTGGGTCAGTCAGTCTGTCTTTAGGTCATCAAGTCTGTCAGTCAGCCAGTCACTCAGTAGGTCAGTCAGTTGCTCAGCCTGTCATTCACTGAGCCAGTCAGTCAGTCACTGAGTCAGTCAGTCTGTCGGTGGGTGGGTCAGTCACTGAGTCAGTCAGTCTGTCGGTGGGTGGGTCGGTCTGTGGGTGGGTCGGTCTGTGGGTGGGTCAGTCGGTCGGTCGGTCGGTCGGTCGGTCGGTCGGTAGGTCGGTCGGTCGGTCGGGTCGGGTCGGGTCGGGTCGGGTCGGGTCGGGTTGGGTCGGGTCGGGTCGGGTCGGGTCGGTCGGTCGGTCGGTCGGTCGGTCGGTCAGTCGGTCGGTCGGTCGGACGGTCGGTCGGTCGGTCGGTCAGTCAGTCAGTCAGTCAGTCAGTCAGTCAGTCAGTCAGTCAGTCAGTCAGTCAGTCAGTCAGTCAGTCAGTCAGTTAGTCAGTCAGTTAGTCAGTCAGTTAGTCAGTTAGTCAGCTACTCAGTCAGTCAGTCAGTCAGTCAGTCAGTCAGTCAGTCAGTCAGTCAGTCAGTCAGTCAGTCAGTCAGTCAGTCAGTCAGTCAGTCAGTCAGTCAGTCAGTCAGTCAGTCAGTCAGTCAGTCAGTCAGTCAGTCAGTCTGCCAGTAGGTCAGCCAGTCAGTCAGTAGGTCATTCTGTCAGTCTGTGGGTCAGCCAGTCCGTCATTAGGTCATTCAGCAGTCATAAGGTCAGTCAGTCAGTCAGTCAGTCAGCTAGTCAGTCAGCTAGTCAGCTAGTTAGTCAGCTAGTCACTCAGTCTGTCAGACAGCTAGTCACTCAGTAGGTTGGTCAGTCAGTCGGTCTTACCGTCGGTCGGTCAGTCAGTCACTCAGTCTGTCAGACAGCTAGTCACTCAGTCTGTCAGACATCTACTCACTCAGTCAGTCAGTATGTCAGCCAGTCAGTCAGTCAGTAAATCAGTCAGTCAGTCACAGTCAGTGAGTCAGTCACAGTAAGTGAGTCAGTCACAGTCAGTGAGTCAGTCAGTGAGTCAGTCACAGTCAGTGAGTCAGTCGTCAGTCAGTCTGTCTCTCAGTCAGTAGGTCAGTCTGTCAGTAGGTCTTTCAGTAGGTCAGTCATTTGGTCGATCGATCAGTCAGTCAGTTAGTCAGTCTGCCAGTAGGTCAGCCAGTCAGTCAGTAGGTCATTCTGTCAGTCAGTGGGTCAGCCAGTCCGTCATTAGGTCATTCAGCAGTCACTAGGTCAGCCAATCTGTAAGTCAGTCAGTTAGTTGGTCAGTCAGCTAATCACTCAGACTGTAAGACAGCTAGTCACTCAGTCTGTCAGACAGCTAGTCACCCAGTCAGTCAGTCAGACAGCTAGTCACTCAGTCTGTCAGACAGCTAGTCACTCAGTCAGTCAGTAGGTCAGCCAGTCAGTCAGTCAGTAGGTCAACCAGTTAGCAGGTCAAGAGATCAGTCAGTCAGTCAGTAGATCAGCCAGTCAGTCAGTAGGTCAATTTGTCATTCAGTGGGTCAGTCAGTCTGTCTTTAGGTCATCAAGTCTGTCAGTCAGCCAGTCACTCAGTAGGTCAGTCAGTTGCTCAGCCTGTCATTCACTGAGCCAGTCAGTCAGTCACTGAGTCAGTCAGTCTGTCGGTGGGTGGGTCAGTCACTGAGTCAGTCAGTCTGTCGGTGGGTGGGTCGGTCTGTGGGTGGGTCGGTCTGTGGGTGGGTCAGTCGGTCGGTCGGTCGGTCGGTCGGTCGGTCGGTAGGTCGGGTCGGGTCGGGTCGGGTCGGGTCGGGTCGGGTCGGGTCGGGTCGGGTTGGGTCGGGTCGGGTCGGGTTGGGTCGGTCGGTCGGTCGGTCGGTCGGTCGGTCGGTCGGTCGGTCGGTCGGTCGGTCGGTCGGTCGGTCGGTCGGTCGGTCGGTCAGTCAGTCAGTCAGTCAGTCAGTCAGTCAGTCAGTCAGTCAGTCAGTCAGTCAGTCAGTTAGTCAGTCAGTCAGTCAGTCAGTTAGTCAGTTAGTCAGCTACTCAGTCAGTCAGTCAGTCAGTCAGTCAGTCAGTCAGTCAGTCAGTCAGTCAGTCAGTCAGTCAGTCAGTCAGTCAGTCAGTCAGTCAGTCAGTCAGTCAGTCAGTCAGTCAGTCTGCCAGTAGGTCAGCCAGTCAGTCAGTAGGTCATTCTGTCAGTCTGTGGGTCAGCCAGTCCGTCATTAGGTCATTCAGCAGTCATAAGGTCAGTCAGTCAGTCAGTCAGTCAGTCAGCTAGTCAGTCAGCTAGTCAGCTAGTTAGTCAGCTAGTCACTCAGTCTGTCAGACAGCTAGTCACTCAGTAGGTTGGTCAGTCAGTCGGTCTTACCGTCGGTCGGTCAGTCAGTCACTCAGTCTGTCAGACAGCTAGTCACTCAGTCTGTCAGACATCTACTCACTCAGTCAGTCAGTATGTCAGCCAGTCAGTCAGTAAGTAAATCAGTCAGTCAGTCACAGTCAGTGAGTCAGTCACAGTAAGTGAGTCAGTCACAGTCAGTGAGTCAGTCAGTGAGTCAGTCACAGTCAGTGAGTCAGTCTGTGAGTCAGTCAGTCATTCAGTCAGTAGGTCAGTCAGTCTGTCTCTCAGTCAGTAGGTCAGTCTGTCAGTAGGTCTTTCAGTAGGTCAGTCATTTGGTCGATCGATCAGTCAGTCAGTTAGTCAGTCTGCCAGTAGGTCAGCCAGTCAGTCAGTAGGTCATTCTGTCAGTCAGTGGGTCAGCCAGTCCGTCATTAGGTCATTCAGCAGTCACTAGGTCAGCCAATCTGTAAGTCAGTCAGTTAGTTGGTCAGTCAGCTAATCACTCAGACTGTAAGACAGCTAGTCACTCAGTCTGTCAGACAGCTAGTCACCCAGTCAGTCAGTCAGACAGCTAGTCACTCAGTCTGTCAGACAGCTAGTCACTCAGTCAGTCAGTAGGTCAGCCAGTCAGTCAGTCAGTAGGTCAACCAGTTAGCAGGTCAAGAGATCAGTCAGTCAGTCAGTAGATCAGCCAGTCAGTCAGTAGGTCAATTTGTCATTCAGTGGGTCAGTCAGTCTGTCTTTAGGTCATCAAGTCTGTCAGTCAGCCAGTCACTCAGTAGGTCAGTCAGTTGCTCAGCCTGTCATTCACTGAGCCAGTCAGTCAGTCACTGAGTCAGTCAGTCTGTCGGTGGGTGGGTCAGTCACTGAGTCAGTCAGTCTGTCGGTGGGTGGGTCGGTCTGTGGGTGGGTCGGTCTGTGGGTGGGTCAGTCGGTCGGTCGGTCGGTCGGTCGGTCGGTAGGTCGGGTCGGGTCGGGTCGGGTCGGGTCGGGTCGGGTCGGGTCGGGTTGGGTCGGGTCGGGTCGGGTTGGGTCGGTCGGTCGGTCGGTCGGTCGGTCGGTCGGTCGGTCGGTCGGTCGGTCGGTCGGTCGGTCGGTCGGTCGGTCGGTCAGTCAGTCAGTCAGTCAGTCAGTCAGTCAGTCAGTCAGTCAGTCAGTCAGTCAGTCAGTTAGTCAGTCAGTCAGTCAGTCAGTTAGTCAGTTAGTCAGCTACTCAGTCAGTCAGTCAGTCAGTCAGTCAGTCAGTCAGTCAGTCAGTCAGTCAGTCAGTCAGTCAGTCAGTCAGTCAGTCAGTCAGTCAGTCAGTCAGTCAGTCAGTCAGTCAGTCAGTCAGTCAGTCAGTCAGTCTGCCAGTAGGTCAGCCAGTCAGTCAGTAGGTCATTCTGTCAGTCTGTGGGTCAGCCAGTCCGTCATTAGGTCATTCAGCAGTCATAAGGTCAGTCAGTCAGTCAGTCAGTCAGTCAGGTAGTCAGTCAGCTAGTCAGCTAGTTAGTCAGCTAGTCACTCAGTCTGTCAGACAGCTAGTCACTCAGTAGGTTGGTCAGTCAGTCGGTCTTACCGTCGGTCGGTCAGTCAGTCACTCAGTCTGTCAGACAGCTAGTCACTCAGTCTGTCAGACATCTACTCACTCAGTCAGTCAGTATGTCAGCCAGTCAGTCAGTCAGTAAATCAGTCAGTCAGTCACAGTCAGTGAGTCAGTCACAGTAAGTGAGTCAGTCACAGTCAGTGAGTCAGTCAGTGAGTCAGTCACAGTCAGTGAGTCAGTCTGTGAGTCAGTCAGTCAGTCATTCAGTCAGTAGGTCAGTCAGTCTGTCTCTCAGTCAGTAGGTCAGTCTGTCAGTAGGTCTTTCAGTAGGTCAGTCATTTGGTCGATCGATCAGTCAGTCAGTTAGTCAGTCTGCCAGTAGGTCAGCCAGTCAGTCAGTAGGTCATTCTGTCAGTCAGTGGGTCAGCCAGTCCGTCATTAGGTCATTCAGCAGTCACTAGGTCAGCCAATCTGTAAGTCAGTCAGTTAGTTGGTCAGTCAGCTAATCACTCAGACTGTAAGACAGCTAGTCACTCAGTCTGTCAGACAGCTAGTCACCCAGTCAGTCAGTCAGACAGCTAGTCACTCAGTCTGTCAGACAGCTAGTCACTCAGTCAGTCAGTAGGTCAGCCAGTCAGTCAGTCAGTAGGTCAACCAGTTAGCAGGTCAAGAGATCAGTCAGTCAGTCAGTAGATCAGCCAGTCAGTCAGTAGGTCAATTTGTCATTCAGTGGGTCAGTCAGTCTGTCTTTAGGTCATCAAGTCTGTCAGTCAGCCAGTCACTCAGTAGGTCAGTCAGTTGCTCAGCCTGTCATTCACTGAGCCAGTCAGTCAGTCACTGAGTCAGTCAGTCTGTCGGTGGGTGGGTCAGTCACTGAGTCAGTCAGTCTGTCGGTGGGTGGGTCGGTCTGTGGGTGGGTCGGTCTGTGGGTGGGTCAGTCGGTCGGTCGGTCGGTCGGTCGGTCGGTAGGTCGGTCGGGTCGGGTCGGGTCGGGTCGGGTCGGGTCGGGTCGGGTCGGGTCGGGTCGGGTCGGGTCGGGTCGGTCGGTCGGTCGGTCGGTCGGTCGGTCGGTCGGTCGGTCGGTCGGTCGGTCGGTCAGTCAGTCAGTCAGTCAGTCAGTCAGTCAGTCAGTCAGTCAGTCAGTCAGTCAGTCAGTCAGTCAGTTAGTCAGTCAGTCAGTCAGTCAGTTAGTCAGTTAGTCAGCTACTCAGTCAGTCAGTCAGTCAGTCAGTCAGTCAGTCAGTCAGTCAGTCAGTCAGTCAGTCAGTCAGTCAGTCAGTCAGTCAGTCAGTCAGTCTGCCAGTAGGTCAGCCAGTCAGTCAGTAGGTCATTCTGTCAGTCTGTGGGTCAGCCAGTCCGTCATTAGGTCATTCAGCAGTCATAAGGTCAGTCAGTCAGTCAGTCAGTCAGTCAGCTAGTCAGTCAGCTAGTCAGCTAGTTAGTCAGCTAGTCACTCAGTCTGTCAGACAGCTAGTCACTCAGTAGGTTGGTCAGTCAGTCGGTCTTACCGTCGGTCGGTCAGTCAGTCACTCAGTCTGTCAGACAGCTAGTCACTCAGTCTGTCAGACATCTACTCACTCAGTCAGTCAGTATGTCAGCCAGTCAGTCAGTCAGTAAATCAGTCAGTCAGTCACAGTCAGTGAGTCAGTCACAGTAAGTGAGTCAGTCACAGTCAGTGAGTCAGTCAGTGAGTCAGTCACAGTCAGTGAGTCAGTCTGTGAGTCAGTCAGTCATTCAGTCAGTAGGTCAGTCAGTCTGTCTCTCAGTCAGTAGGTCAGTCTGTCAGTAGGTCTTTCAGTAGGTCAGTCATTTGGTCGATCGATCAGTCAGTCAGTTAGTCAGTCTGCCAGTAGGTCAGCCAGTCAGTCAGTAGGTCATTCTGTCAGTCAGTGGGTCAGCCAGTCCGTCATTAGGTCATTCAGCAGTCACTAGGTCAGCCAATCTGTAAGTCAGTCAGTTAGTTGGTCAGTCAGCTAATCACTCAGACTGTAAGACAGCTAGTCACTCAGTCTGTCAGACAGCTAGTCACCCAGTCAGTCAGTCAGACAGCTAGTTACTCAGTCTGTCAGACAGCTAGTCACTCAGTCAGTCAGTAGGTCAGCCAGTCAGTCAGTCAGTAGGTCAACCAGTTAGCAGGTCAAGAGATCAGTCAGTCAGTCAGTAGATCAGCCAGTCAGTCAGTAGGTCAATTTGTCATTCAGTGGGTCAGTCAGTCTGTCTTTAGGTCATCAAGTCTGTCAGTCAGCCAGTCACTCAGTAGGTCAGTCAGTTGCTCAGCCTGTCATTCACTGAGCCAGTCAGTCAGTCACTGAGTCAGTCAGTCTGTCGGTGGGTGGGTCAGTCACTGAGTCAGTCAGTCTGTCGGTGGGTGGGTCGGTCTGTGGGTGGGTCGGTCTGTGGGTGGGTCAGTCGGTCGGTCGGTCGGTCGGTCGGTCGGTCGGTAGGTCGGTCGGTCGGTCGGGTCGGGTCGGGTCGGGTCGGGTCGGGTCGGGTCGGGTTGGGTCGGGTCGGGTCGGGTCGGGTCGGGTCGGTCGGTCGGTCGGTCGGTCGGTCGGTCGGTCGGTCGGTCGGTCGGTCGGTCGGTCGGTCGGTCAGTCAGTCAGTCAGTCAGTCAGTCAGTCAGTCAGTCAGTCAGTCAGTCAGTCAGTTAGTCAGTCAGTCAGTCAGTCAGTTAGTCAGTTAGTCAGCTACTCAGTCAGTCAGTCAGTCAGTCAGTCAGTCAGTCAGTCAGTCAGTCAGTCAGTCAGTCAGTCAGTCAGTCAGTCAGTCAGTCAGTCAGTCAGTCAGTCAGTCAGTCTGCCAGTAGGTCAGCCAGTCAGTCAGTAGGTCATTCTGTCAGTCTTTGGGTCAGCCAGTCCGTCATTAGGTCATTCAGCAGTCATAAGGTCAGTCAGTCAGTCAGTCAGTCAGTCAGTCAGTCAGTCAGTCAGTCAGTCAGTCAGTCAGTCAGTCAGTCAGTCAGTCAGTCAGTCAGTCAGTCAGTCAGTTAGTCAGTCAGTCAGTCAGTCAGTTAGTCAGTTAGTCAGCTACTCAGTCAGTCAGTCAGTCAGTCAGTCAGTCAGTCAGTCAGTCAGTCAGTCAGTCAGTCAGTCAGTCAGTCAGTCAGTCAGTCAGTCAGTCAGTCAGTCAGTCAGTCAGTCAGTCAGTCAGTCAGTCAGTCAGTCAGTCAGTCTGCCAGTAGGTCAGCCAGTCAGTCAGTAGGTCATTCTGTCAGTCTGTGGGTCAGCCAGTCCGTCATTAGGTCATTCAGCAGTCATAAGGTCAGTCAGTCAGTCAGTCAGTCAGTCAGCTAGTCAGTCAGCTAGTCAGCTAGTTAGTCAGCTAGTCACTCAGTCTGTCAGACAGCTAGTCACTCAGTAGGTTGGTCAGTCAGTCGGTCTTACCGTCGGTCGGTCAGTCAGTCACTCAGTCTGTCAGACAGCTAGTCACTCAGTCTGTCAGACATCTACTCACTCAGTCAGTCAGTATGTCAGCCAGTCAGTCAGTCAGTAAATCAGTCAGTCAGTCACAGTCAGTGAGTCAGTCACAGTAAGTGAGTCAGTCACAGTCAGTGAGTCAGTCAGTGAGTCAGTCACAGTCAGTGAGTCAGTCTGTGAGTCAGTCAGTCATTCAGTCAGTAGGTCAGTCAGTCTGTCTCTCAGTCAGTAGGTCAGTCTGTCAGTAGGTCTTACAGTAGGTCAGTCATTTGGTCGATCGATCAGTCAGTCAGTTAGTCAGTCTGCCAGTAGGTCAGCCAGTCAGTCAGTAGGTCATTCTGTCAGTCAGTGGGTCAGCCAGTCCGTCATTAGGTCATTCAGCAGTCACTAGGTCAGCCAATCTGTAAGTCAGTCAGTTAGTTGGTCAGTCAGCTAATCACTCAGACTGTAAGACAGCTAGTCACTCAGTCTGTCAGACAGCTAGTCACCCAGTCAGTCAGTCAGACAGCTAGTCACTCAGTCTGTCAGACAGCTAGTCACTCAGTCAGTCAGTAGGTCAGCCAGTCAGTCAGTCAGTAGGTCAACCAGTTAGCAGGTCAAGAGATCAGTCAGTCAGTCAGTAGATCAGCCAGTCAGTCAGTAGGTCAATTTGTCATTCAGTGGGTCAGTCAGTCTGTCTTTAGGTCATCAAGTCTGTCAGTCAGCCAGTCACTCAGTAGGTCAGTCAGTTGCTCAGCCTGTCATTCACTGAGCCAGTCAGTCAGTCACTGAGTCAGTCAGTCTGTCGGTGGGTGGGTCAGTCACTGAGTCAGTCAGTCTGTCGGTGGGTGGGTCGGTCTGTGGGTGGGTCGGTCTGTGGGTGGGTCAGTCGGTCGGTCGGTCGGTCGGTCGGTCGGTCGGTAGGTCGGTCGGTCGGTCGGGTCGGGTCGGGTCGGGTCGGGTCGGGTCGGGTTGGGTCGGGTCGGGTCGGGTCGGGTCGGGTCGGTCGGTCGGTCGGTCGGTCGGTCGGTCGGTCGGTCGGTCGGTCGGTCGGTCAGTCAGTCAGTCAGTCAGTCAATCAGTCAGTCAGTCAGTCAGTCAGTCAGTCAGTCAGTCAGTCAGTCAGTTAGTCAGTCAGTCAGTCAGTCAGTTAGTCAGTTAGTCAGCTACTCAGTCAGTCAGTCAGTCAGTCAGTCAGTCAGTCAGTCAGTCAGTCAGTCAGTCAGTCAGTCAGTCAGTCAGTCAGTCAGTCAGTCAGTCTGCCAGTAGGTCAGCCAGTCAGTCAGTAGGTCATTCTTTCAGTCTGTGGGTCAGCCAGTCCGTCATTAGGTCATTCAGCAGTCATAAGGTCAGTCAGTCAGTCAGTCAGTCAGTCAGCTAGTCAGTCAGCTAGTCAGCTATTTAGTCAGCTAGTCACTCAGTCTGTCAGACAGCTAGTCACTCAGTAGGTTGGTCAGTCAGTCGGTCTTACCGTCGGTCGGTCAGTCAGTCACTCAGTCTGTCAGACAGCTAGTCACTCAGTCTGTCAGACATCTACTCACTCAGTCAGTCAGTATGTCAGCCAGTCAGTCAGTCAGTAAATCAGTCAGTCAGTCACAGTCAGTGAGTCAGTCACAGTAAGTGAGTCAGTCACAGTCAGTGAGTCAGTCAGTGAGTCAGTCACAGTCAGTGAGTCAGTCTGTGAGTCAGTCAGTCAGTCATTCAGTCAGTAGGTCAGTCAGTCTGTCTCTCAGTCAGTAGGTCAGTCTGTCAGTAGGTCTTTCAGTAGGTCAGTCATTTGGTCGATCGATCAGTCAGTCAGTTAGTCAGTCTGCCAGTAGGTCAGCCAGTCAGTCAGTAGGTCATTCTGTCAGTCAGTGGGTCAGCCAGTCCGTCATTAGGTCATTCAGCAGTCACTAGGTCAGCCAATCTGTAAGTCAGTCAGTTAGTTAATCAGTCAGCTAATCACTCAGACTGTAAGACAGCTAGTCACTCAGTCTGTCAGACAGCTAGTCACCCAGTCAGTCAGTCAGACAGCTAGTCACTCAGTCTGTCAGACAGCTAGTCACTCAGTCAGTCAGTAGGTCAGCCAGTCAGTCAGTCAGTAGGTCAACCAGTTAGCAGGTCAAGAGATCAGTCAGTCAGTCAGTAGATCAGCCAGTCAGTCAGTAGGTCAATTTGTCATTCAGTGGGTCAGTCAGTCTGTCTTTAGGTCATCAAGTCTGTCAGTCAGCCAGTCACTCAGTAGGTCAGTCAGTTGCTCAGCCTGTCATTCACTGAGCCAGTCAGTCAGTCACTGAGTCAGTCAGTCTGTCGGTGGGTGGGTCAGTCACTGAGTCAGTCAGTCTGTCGGTGGGTGGGTCGGTCTGTGGGTGGGTCGGTCTGTGGGTGGGTCAGTCGGTCGGTCGGTCGGTCGGTCGGTCGGTCGGGTCGGGTCGGGTCGGGTCGGGTCGGGTCGGGTCGGGTCGGGTCGGTCGGTCGGTCGGTCGGTCGGTCGGTCGGTCGGTCGGTCGGTCGGTCAGTCAGTCAGTCAGTCAGTCAGTCAGTCAGTCAGTTAGTCAGTCAGTCAGTCAGTTAGTCAGTTAGTCAGCTACTCAGTCAGTCAGTCAGTCAGTCAGTCAGTCAGTCAGTCAGTCAGTCAGTCAGTCAGTCAGTCAGTCAGTCAGTCAGTCAGTCAGTCAGTCAGTCAGTCAGTCAGTCAGTCAGTCAGTCAGTCAGTCAGTCAGTCAGTCAGTCAGTCAGTCAGTCTGCCAGTAGGTCAGCCAGTCAGTCAGTAGGTCATTCCGTCAGTCTGTGGGTCAGCCAGTCCGTCATTAGGTCATTCAGCAGTCATAAGGTCAGTCAGTCAGTCAGTCAGTCAGTCAGCTAGTCAGTCAGCTAGTCAGCTAGTTAGTCAGCTAGTCACTCAGTCTGTCAGACAGCTAGTCACTCAGTAGGTTGGTCAGTCAGTCGGTCTTACCGTCGGTCGGTCAGTCAGTCACTCAGTCTGTCAGACAGCTAGTCACTCAGTCTGTCAGACATCTACTCACTCAGTCAGTCAGTATGTCAGCCAGTCAGTCAGTCAGTAAATCAGTCAGTCAGTCACAGTCAGTGAGTCAGTCACAGTAAGTGAGTCAGTCACAGTCAGTGAGTCAGTCAGTGAGTCAGTCACAGTCAGTGAGTCAGTCTGTGAGTCAGTCAGTCAGTCATTCAGTCAGTAGGTCAGTCAGTCTGTCTCTCAGTCAGTAGGTCAGTCTGTCAGTAGGTCTTTCAGTAGGTCAGTCATTTGGTCGATCGATCAGTCAGTCAGTTAGTCAGTCTGCCAGTAGGTCAGCCAGTCAGTCAGTAGGTCATTCTGTCAGTCAGTGGGTCAGCCAGTCCGTCATTAGGTCATTCAGCAGTCACTAGGTCAGCCAATCTGTAAGTCAGTCAGTTAGTTGGTCAGTCAGCTAATCACTCAGACTGTAAGACAGCTAGTCACTCAGTCTGTCAGACAGCTAGTCACCCAGTCAGTCAGTCAGACAGCTAGTCACTCAGTCTGTCAGACAGCTAGTCACTCAGTCAGTCAGTAGGTCAGCCAGTCAGTCAGTCAGTAGGTCAACCAGTTAGCAGGTCAAGAGATCAGTCAGTCAGTCAGTAGATCAGCCAGTCAGTCAGTAGGTCAATTTGTCATTCAGTGGGTCAGTCAGTCTGTCTTTAGGTCATCAAGTCTGTCAGTCAGCCAGTCACTCAGTAGGTCAGTCAGTTGCTCAGCCTGTCATTCACTGAGCCAGTCAGTCATTCACTGAGTCAGTCAGTCTGTCGGTGGGTGGGTCAGTCACTGAGTCAGTCAGTCTGTCGGTGGGTGGGTCGGTCTGTGGGTGGGTCGGTCTGTGGGTGGGTCAGTCGGTCGGTCGGTCGGTCGGTAGGTCGGTCGGTCGGTCGGGTCGGGTCGGGTCGGGTCGGGTCGGGTCGGGTCGGGTCGGGTCGGGTCGGGTCGTCGGTCGGTCGGTCGGTCGGTCGGTCGGTCGGTCGGTCGGTCGGTCGGTCGGTCGGTCAGTCAGTCAGTCAGTCAGTCAGTCAGTCAGTCAGTCAGTCAGTCAGTCAGTCAGTTAGTCAGTCAGTCAGTCAGTCAGTTAGTCAGTTAGTCAGCTACTCAGTCAGTCAGTCAGTCAGTCAGTCAGTCAGTCAGTCAGTCAGTCAGTCAGTCAGTCAGTCAGTCAGTCAGTCAGTCAGTCAGTCAGTCAGTCTGCCAGTAGGTCAGCCAGTCAGTCAGTAGGTCATTCTGTCAGTCTGTGGGTCAGCCAGTCCGTCATTAGGTCATTCAGCAGTCATAAGGTCAGTCAGTCAGTCAGTCAGTCAGTCAGCTAGTCAGTCAGCTAGTCAGCTAGTTAGTCAGCTAGTCACTCAGTCTGTCAGACAGCTAGTCACTCAGTAGGTTGGTCAGTCAGTCGGTCTTACCGTCGGTCGGTCAGTCAGTCACTCAGTCTGTCAGACAGCTAGTCACTCAGTCTGTCAGACATCTACTCACTCAGTCAGTCAGTATGTCAGCCAGTCAGTCAGTCAGTAAATCAGTCAGTCAGTCACAGTCAGTGAGTCAGTCACAGTAAGTGAGTCAGTCACAGTCAGTGAGTCAGTCAGTGAGTCAGTCACAGTCAGTGAGTCAGTCTGTGAGTCAGTCAGTCATTCAGTCAGTAGGTCAGTCAGTCTGTCTCTCAGTCAGTAGGTCAGTCTGTCAGTAGGTCTTTCAGTAGGTCAGTCATTTGGTCGATCGATCAGTCAGTCAGTTAGTCAGTCTGCCAGTAGGTCAGCCAGTCAGTCAGTAGGTCATTCTGTCAGTCAGTGGGTCAGCCAGTCCGTCATTAGGTCATTCAGCAGTCACTAGGTCAGCCAATCTGTAAGTCAGTCAGTTAGTTGGTCAGTCAGCTAATCACTCAGACTGTAAGACAGCTAGTCACTCAGTCTGTCAGACAGCTAGTCACCCAGTCAGTCAGTCAGACAGCTAGTCACTCAGTCTGTCAGACAGCTAGTCACTCAGTCAGTCAGTAGGTCAGCCAGTCAGTCAGTCAGTAGGTCAACCAGTTAGCAGGTCAAGAGATCAGTCAGTCAGTCAGTAGATCAGCCAGTCAGTCAGTAGGTCAATTTGTCATTCAGTGGGTCAGTCAGTCTGTCTTTAGGTCATCAAGTCTGTCAGTCAGCCAGTCACTCAGTAGGTCAGTCAGTTGCTCAGCCTGTCATTCACTGAGCCAGTCAGTCAGTCACTGAGTCAGTCAGTCTGTCGGTGGGTGGGTCAGTCACTGAGTCAGTCAGTCTGTCGGTGGGTGGGTCGGTCTGTGGGTGGGTCGGTCTGTGGGTGGGTCAGTCGGTCGGTCGGTCGGTCGGTCGGTCGGTCGGTCGGTAGGTCGGTCGGTCGGGTCGGGTCGGGTCGGGTCGGGTCGGGTCGGGTCGGGTCGGGTTGGGTCGGGTCGGGTCGGGTCGGGTCGGTCGGTCGGTCGGTCGGTCGGTCGGTCGGTCGGTCGGTCGGTCGGTCGGTCGGTCGGTCGGTCGGTCGGTCAGTCAGTCAGTCAGTCAGTCAGTCAGTCAGTCAGTCAGTCAGTTAGTCAGTCAGTCAGTCAGTCAGTTAGTCAGTTAGTCAGCTACTCAGTCAGTCAGTCAGTCAGTCAGTCAGTCAGTCAGTCAGTCAGTCAGTCAGTCAGTCAGTCAGTCAGTCAGTCAGTCAGTCAGTCAGTCAGTCAGTCAGTCAGTCAGTCAGTCAGTCAGTCAGTCAGTCAGTCAGTCAGTCAGTCAGTCAGTCTGCCAGTAGGTCAGCCAGTCAGTCAGTAGGTCATTCTGTCAGTCTGTGGGTCAGCCAGTCCGTCATTAGGTCATTCAGCAGTCATAAGGTCAGTCAGTCAGTCAGTCAGTCAGTCAGCTAGTCAGTCAGCTAGTCAGCTAGTTAGTCAGCTAGTCACTCAGTCTGTCAGACAGCTAGTCACTCAGTAGGTTGGTCAGTCAGTCGGTCTTACCGTCGGTCGGTCAGTCAGTCACTCAGTCTGTCAGACAGCTAGTCACTCAGTCTGTCAGACATCTACTCACTCAGTCAGTCAGTATGTCAGCCAGTCAGTCAGTCAGTAAATCAGTCAGTCAGTCACAGTCAGTGAGTCAGTCACAGTAAGTGAGTCAGTCACAGTCAGTGAGTCAGTCAGTGAGTCAGTCACAGTCAGTGAGTCAGTCTGTGAGTCAGTCAGTCAGTCATTCAGTCAGTAGGTCAGTCAGTCTGTCTCTCAGTCAGTAGGTCAGTCTGTCAGTAGGTCTTTCAGTAGGTCAGTCATTTGGTCGATCGATCAGTCAGTCAGTTAGTCAGTCTGCCAGTAGGTCAGCCAGTCAGTCAGTAGGTCATTCTGTCAGTCAGTGGGTCAGCCAGTCCGTCATTAGGTCATTCAGCAGTCACTAGGTCAGCCAATCTGTAAGTCAGTCAGTTAGTTGGTCAGTCAGCTAATCACTCAGACTGTAAGACAGCTAGTCACTCAGTCTGTCAGACAGCTAGTCACCCAGTCAGTCAGTCAGACAGCTAGTCACTCAGTCTGTCAGACAGCTAGTCACTCAGTCAGTCAGTAGGTCAGCCAGTCAGTCAGTCAGTAGGTCAACCAGTTAGCAGGTCAAGAGATCAGTCAGTCAGTCAGTAGATCAGCCAGTCAGTCAGTAGGTCAATTTGTCATTCAGTGGGTCAGTCAGTCTGTCTTTAGGTCATCAAGTCTGTCAGTCAGCCAGTCACTCAGTAGGTCAGTCAGTTGCTCAGCCTGTCATTCACTGAGCCAGTCAGTCAGTCACTGAGTCAGTCAGTCTGTCGGTGGGTGGGTCAGTCACTGAGTCAGTCAGTCTGTCGGTGGGTGGGTCGGTCTGTGGGTGGGTCGGTCTGTGGGTGGGTCAGTCGGTCGGTCGGTCGGTCGGTCGGTCGGGTCGGGTCGGGTCGGGTCGGGTCGGGTCGGGTCGGGTCGGGTCGGGTCGGGTCGGTCGGTCGGTCGGTCGGTCGGTCGGTCGGTCGGTCGGTCGGTCGGTCAGTCGGTCAGTCAGTCAGTCAGTCAGTCAGTCAGTCAGTCAGTCAGTCAGTCAGTTAGTCAGTCAGTCAGTCAGTCAGTTAGTCAGCTACTCAGTCAGTCAGTCAGTCAGTCAGTCAGTCAGTCAGTCAGTCAGTCAGTCAGTCAGTCAGTCAGTCAGTCAGTCAGTCAGTCAGTCAGTCAGTCAGTCAGTCAGTCAGTCAGTCAGTCAGTCAGTCAGTCAGTCAGTCAGTCAGTCAGTCAGTCAGTCAGTCAGTCAGTCAGTCAGTCAGTCTGCCAGTAGGTCAGCCAGTCAGTCAGTAGGTCATTCTGTCAGTCTGTGGGTCAGCCAGTCCGTCATTAGTTCATTCAGCAGTCATAAGGTCAGTCAGTCAGTCAGTCAGTCAGTCAGCTAGTCAGTCAGCTAGTCAGCTAGTTAGTCAGCTAGTCACTCAGTCTGTCAGACAGCTAGTCACTCAGTAGGTTGGTCAGTCAGTCGGTCTTACCGTCGGTCGGTCAGTCAGTCACTCAGTCTGTCAGACAGCTAGTCACTCAGTCTGTCAGACATCTACTCACTCAGTCAGTCAGTATGTCAGCCAGTCAGTCAGTCAGTAAATCAGTCAGTCAGTCACAGTCAGTGAGTCAGTCACAGTAAGTGAGTCAGTCACAGTCAGTGAGTCAGTCAGTGAGTCAGTCACAGTCAGTGAGTCAGTCTGTGAGTCAGTCAGTCATTCAGTCAGTAGGTCAGTCAGTCTGTCTCTCAGTCAGTAGGTCAGTCTGTCAGTAGGTCTTTCAGTAGGTCAGTCATTTGGTCGATCGATCAGTCAGTCAGTTAGTCAGTCTGCCAGTAGGTCAGCCAGTCAGTCAGTAGGTCATTCTGTCAGTCAGTGGGTCAGCCAGTCCGTCATTAGGTCATTCAGCAGTCACTAGGTCAGCCAATCTGTAAGTCAGTCAGTTAGTTGGTCAGTCAGCTAATCACTCAGACTGTAAGACAGCTAGTCACTCAGTCTGTCAGACAGCTAGTCACCCAGTCAGTCAGTCAGACAGCTAGTCACTCAGTCTGTCAGACAGCTAGTCACTCAGTCAGTCAGTAGGTCAGCCAGTCAGTCAGTCAGTAGGTCAACCAGTTAGCAGGTCAAGAGATCAGTCAGTCAGTCAGTAGATCAGCCAGTCAGTCAGTAGGTCAATTTGTCATTCAGTGGGTCAGTCAGTCTGTCTTTAGGTCATCAAGTCTGTCAGTCAGCCAGTCACTCAGTAGGTCAGTCAGTTGCTCAGCCTGTCATTCACTGAGCCAGTCAGTCAGTCACTGAGTCAGTCAGTCTGTCGGTGGGTGGGTCAGTCACTGAGTCAGTCAGTCTGTCGGTGGGTGGGTCGGTCTGTGGGTGGGTCGGTCTGTGGGTGGGTCAGTCGGTCGGTCGGTCGGTCGGTCGGTCGGTCGGTAGGTCGGTCGGTCGGTCGGGTCGGGTCGGGTCGGGTCGGGTCGGGTCGGGTCGGGTCGGGTCGGGTCGGGTTGGGTTGGGTCGGGTCGGGTCGGGTCGGGTCGGGTCGGTCGGTCGGTCGGTCGGTCGGTCGGTCGGTCGGTCGGTCGGTCGGTCGGTCGGTCGGTCGGTCGGTCGGCCGGTCTATCAGTCAGTCAGTCAGTCAGTCAGTCAGTCAGTCAGTCAGTCAGTCAGTCAGTCAGTCAGTTAGTCAGTCAGTCAGTCCGTCAGTTAGTCAGTTAGTCAGCTACTCAGTCAGTCAGTCAGTCAGTCAGTCAGTCAGTCAGTCAGTCAGTCAGTCAGTCAGTCAGTCAGTCAGTCAGTCAGTCAGTCAGTCAGTCAGTCAGTCAGTCAGTCTGCCAGTAGGTCAGCCAGTCAGTCAGTAGGTCATTCTGTCAGTCTGTGGGTCAGCCAGTCCGTCATTAGGTCATTCAGCAGTCATAAGGTCAGTCAGTCAGTCAGTCAGTCAGTCAGCTAGTCAGTCAGCTAGTCAGCTAGTTAGTCAGCTAGTCACTCAGTCTGTCAGACAGCTAGTCACTCAGTAGGTTGGTCAGTCAGTCGGTCTTACCGTCGGTCGGTCAGTCAGTCACTCAGTCTGTCAGACAGCTAGTCACTCAGTCTGTCAGACATCTACTCACTCAGTCAGTCAGTATGTCAGCCAGTCAGTCAGTCAGTCAGTAAATCAGTCAGTCAGTCACAGTCAGTGAGTCACTCACAGTAAATGAGTCAGTCACAGTCAGTGAGTCAGTCAGTGAGTCAGTCACAGTCAGTGAGTCAGTCTGTGAGTCAGTCAGTCAGTCATTCAGTCAGTAGGTCAGTCAGTCTGTCTCTCAGTCAGTAGGTCAGTCTGTCAGTAGGTCTTTCAGTAGGTCAGTCATTTGGTCGATCGATCAGTCAGTCAGTTAGTCAGTCTGCCAGTAGGTCAGCCAGTCAGTCAGTAGGTCATTCTGTCAGTCAGTGGGTCAGCCAGTCCGTCATTAGGTCATTCAGCAGTCACTAGGTCAGCCAATCTGTAAGTCAGTCAGTTAGTTGGTCAGTCAGCTAATCACTCAGACTGTAAGACAGCTAGTCACTCAGTCTGTCAGACAGCTAGTCACCCAGTCAGTCAGTCAGACAGCTAGTCACTCAGTCTGTCAGACAGCTAGTCACTCAGTCAGTCAGTAGGTCAGCCAGTCAGTCAGTCAGTAGGTCAACCAGTTAGCAGGTCAAGAGATCAGTCAGTCAGTCAGTAGATAAGCCAGTCAGTCAGTAGGTCAATTTGTCATTCAGTGGGTCAGTCAGTCTGTCTTTAGGTCATCAAGTCTGTCAGTCAGCCAGTCACTCAGTAGGTCAGTCAGTTGCTCAGCCTGTCATTCACTGAGCCAGTCAGTCAGTCACTGAGTCAGTCAGTCTGTCGGTGGGTGGGTCAGTCACTGAGTCAGTCAGTCTGTCGGTGGGTGGGTCGGTCTGTGGGTGGGTCGGTCTGTGGGTGGGTCAGTCGGTCGGTCGGTCGGTCGGTAGGTCGGTCGGTCGGTCGGGTCGGGTCGGGTCGGGTCGGGTCGGGTCGGGTCGGGTCGGGTCGGGTCGGGTCGGGTCGGGTCGGTCGGTCGGTCGGTCGGTCGGTCGGTCGGTCGGTCGGTCGGTCGGTCGGTCGGTCGGTCGGTCAGTCAGTCAGTCAGTCAGTCAGTCAGTCAGTCAGTTAGTCAGTCAGTCAGTCAGTCAGTTAGTCAGTTAGTCAGCTACTCAGTCAGTCAGTCAGTCAGTCAGTCAGTCAGTCAGTCAGTCAGTCAGTCAGTCAGTCAGTCAGTCAGTCAGTCAGTCAGTCAGTCAGTCAGTCAGTCAGTCAGTCAGTCAGTCAGTCAGTCTGCCAGTAGGTCAGCCAGTCAGTCAGTAGGTCATTCTGTCAGTCTGTGGGTCAGCCAGTCCGTCATTAGGTCATTCAGCAGTCATAAGGTCAGTCAGTCAGTCAGTCAGTCAGTCAGCTAGTCAGTCAGCTAGTCAGCTAGTTAGTCAGCTAGTCACTCAGTCTGTCAGACAGCTAGTCACTCAGTAGGTTGGTCAGTCAGTCGGTCTTACCGTCGGTCGGTCAGTCAGTCACTCAGTCTGTCAGACAGCTAGTCACTCAGTCTGTCAGACATCTACTCACTCAGTCAGTCAGTATGTCAGCCAGTCAGTCAGTCAGTAAATCAGTCAGTCAGTCACAGTCAGTGAGTCAGTCACAGTAAGTGAGTCAGTCACAGTCAGTGAGTCAGTCAGTGAGTCAGTCACAGTCAGTGAGTCAGTCTGTGAGTCAGTCAGTCAGTCATTCAGTCAGTAGGTCAGTCAGTCTGTCTCTCAGTCAGTAGGTCAGTCTGTCAGTAGGTCTTTCAGTAGGTCAGTCATTTGGTCGATCGATCAGTCAGTCAGTTAGTCAGTCTGCCAGTAGGTCAGCCAGTCAGTCAGTAGGTCATTCTGTCAGTCAGTGGGTCAGCCAGTCCGTCATTAGGTCATTCAGCAGTCACTAGGTCAGCCAATCTGTAAGTCAGTCAGTTAGTTGGTCAGTCAGCTAATCACTCAGACTGTAAGACAGCTAGTCACTCAGTCTGTCAGACAGCTAGTCACCCAGTCAGTCACTCAGACAGCTAGTCACTCAGTCTGTCAGACAGCTAGTCACTCAGTCAGTCAGTAGGTCAGCCAGTCAGTCAGTCAGTAGGTCAACCAGTTAGCAGGTCAAGAGATCAGTCAGTCAGTCAGTAGATCAGCCAGTCAGTCAGTAGGTCAATTTGTCATTCAGTGGGTCAGTCAGTCTGTCTTTAGGTCATCAAGTCTGTCAGTCAGCCAGTCACTCAGTAGGTCAGTCAGTTGCTCAGCCTGTCATTCACTGAGCCAGTCAGTCAGTCACTGAGTCAGTCAGTCTGTCGGTGGGTGGGTCAGTCACTGAGTCAGTCAGTCTGTCGGTGGGTGGGTCGGTCTGTGGGTGGGTCGGTCTGTGGGTGGGTCAGTCGGTCGGTCGGTCGGTCGGTAGGTCGGTCGGTCGGTCGGGTCGGGTCGGGTCGGGTCGGGTCGGGTCGGGTCGGGTCGGGTCGGGTCGGTCGGTCGGTCGGTCGGTCGGTCGGTCGGTCGGTCGGTCGGTCGGTCGGTCGGTCGGTCGGTCGGTCAGTCAGTCAGTCAGTCAGTCAGTCAGTCAGTCAGTCAGTCAGTCAGTCAGTTAGTCAGTCAGTCAGTCAGTCAGTTAGTCAGTTAGTCAGCTACTCAGTCAGTCAGTCAGTCAGTCAGTCAGTCAGTCAGTCAGTCAGTCAGTCAGTCAGTCAGTCAGTCAGTCAGTCAGTCAGTCAGTCAGTCAGTCAGTCAGTCAGTCAGTCAGTCAGTCAGTCAGTCAGGCAGTCAGTCAGTCAGTCAGTCTGCCAGTAGGTCAGCCAGTCAGTCAGTAGGTCATTCTGTCAGTCTGTGGGTCAGCCAGTCCGTCATTAGGTCATTCAGCAGTCATAACGTCAGTCAGTCAGTCAGTCAGTCAGTCAGCTAGTCAGTCAGCTAGTCAGCTAGTTAGTCAGCTAGTCACTCAGTCTGTCAGACAGCTAGTCACTCAGTAGGTTGGTCAGTCAGTCGGTCTTACCGTCGGTCGGTCAGTCAGTCACTCAGTCTGTCAGACAGCTAGTCACTCAGTCTGTCAGACATCTACTCACTCAGTCAGTCAGTATGTCAGCCAGTCAGTCAGTCAGTAAATCAGTCAGTCAGTCACAGTCAGTGAGTCAGTCACAGTAAGTGAGTCAGTCACAGTCAGTGAGTCAGTCAGTGAGTCAGTCACAGTCAGTGAGTCAGTCTGTGAGTCAGTCAGTCATTCAGTCAGTAGGTCAGTCAGTCTGTCTCTCAGTCAGTAGGTCAGTCTGTCAGTAGGTCTTTCAGTAGGTCAGTCATTTGGTCGATCGATCAGTCAGTCAGTTAGTCAGTCTGCCAGTAGGTCAGCCAGTCAGTCAGTAGGTCATTCTGTCAGTCAGTGGGTCAGCCAGTCCGTCATTAGGTCATTCAGCAGTCACTAGGTCAGCCAATCTGTAAGTCAGTCAGTTAGTTGGTCAGTCAGCTAATCACTCAGACTGTAAGACAGCTAGTCACTCAGTCTGTCACACAGCTAGTCACCCAGTCAGTCACTCAGACAGCTAGTCACTCAGTCTGTCAGACAGCTAGTCACTCAGTCAGTCAGTAGGTCAGCCAGTCAGTCAGTCAGTAGGTCAACCAGTTAGCAGGTCAAGAGATCAGTCAGTCAGTCAGTAGATCAGCCAGTCAGTCAGTAGGTCAATTTGTCATTCAGTGGGTCAGTCAGTCTGTCTTTAGGTCATCAAGTCTGTCAGTCAGCCAGTCACTCAGTAGGTCAGTCAGTTGCTCAGCCTGTCATTCACTGAGCCAGTCAGTCAGTCACTGAGTCAGTCAGTCTGTCGGTGGGTGGGTCAGTCACTGAGTCAGTCAGTCTGTCGGTGGGTGGGTCGGTCTGTGGGTGGGTCGGTCTGTGGGTGGGTCAGTCGGTCGGTCGGTCGGTCGGTCGGTCGGTCGGTAGGTCGGTCGGTCGGTCGGGTCGGGTCGGGTCGGGTCGGGTCGGGTCGGGTCGGGTCGGGTCGGGTTGGGTCGGGTCGGGTCGGGTCGGGTCGGTCGGTCGGTCGGTCGGTCGGTCGGTCGGTCGGTCGGTCGGTCGGTCGGTCGGTCAGTCAGTCAGTCAGTCAGTCAGTCAGTCAGTCAGTCAGTCAGTCAGTCAGTCAGTCAGTTAGTCAGTCAGTCAGTCAGTCAGTTAGTCAGTTAGTCAGCTACTCAGTCAGTCAGTCAGTCAGTCAGTCAGTCAGTCAGTCAGTCAGTCAGTCAGTCAGTCAGTCAGTCAGTCAGTCAGTCAGTCAGTCAGTCAGTCAGTCAGTCTGCCAGTAGGTCAGCCAGTCAGTCAGTAGGTCATTCTGTCAGTCTGTGGGTCAGCCAGTCCGTCATTAGGTCATTCAGCAGTCATAAGGTCAGTCAGTCAGTCAGTCAGTCAGCTAGTCAGTCAGCTAGTCAGCTAGTTAATCAGCTAGTCACTCAGTCTGTCAGACAGCTAGTCACTCAGTAGGTTGGTCAGTCAGTCGGTCTTACCGTCGGTCGGTCAGTCAGTCACTCAGTCTGTCAGACAGCTAGTCACTCAGTCTGTCAGACATCTACTCACTCAGTCAGTCAGTATGTCAGCCAGTCAGTCAGTCAGTAAATCAGTCAGTCAGTCACAGTCAGTGAGTCAGTCACAGTAAGTGAGTCAGTCACAGTCAGTGAGTCAGTCAGTGAGTCAGTCACAGTCAGTGAGTCAGTCTGTGAGTCAGTCAGTCAGTCATTCAGTCAGTAGGTCAGTCAGTCTGTCTCTCAGTCAGTAGGTCAGTCTGTCAGTAGGTCTTTCAGTAGGTCAGTCATTTGGTCGATCGATCAGTCAGTCAGTTAGTCAGTCTGCCAGTAGGTCAGCCAGTCAGTCAGTAGGTCATTCTGTCAGTCAGTGGGTCAGCCAGTCCGTCATTAGGTCATTCAGCAGTCACTAGGTCAGCCAATCTGTAAGTCAGTCAGTTAGTTGGTCAGTCAGCTAATCACTCAGACTGTAAGACAGCTAGTCACTCAGTCTGTCAGACAGCTAGTCACCCAGTCAGTCAGTCAGACAGCTAGTCACTCAGTCTGTCAGACAGCTAGTCACTCAGTCAGTCAGTAGGTCAGCCAGTCAGTCAGTCAGTAGGTCAACCAGTTAGCAGGTCAAGAGATCAGTCAGTCAATCAGTAGATCAGCCAGTCAGTCAGTAGGTCAATTTGTCATTCAGTGGGTCAGTCAGTCTGTCTTTAGGTCATCAAGTCTGTCAGTCAGCCAGTCACTCAGTAGGTCAGTCAGTTGCTCAGCCTGTCATTCACTGAGCCAGTCAGTCAGTCACTGAGTCAGTCAGTCTGTCGGTGGGTGGGTCAGTCACTGAGTCAGTCAGTCTGTCGGTGGGTGGGTCGGTCTGTGGGTGGGTCGGTCTGTGGGTGGGTCAGTCGGTCGGTCGGTCGGTCGGTCGGTCGGTAGGTCGGTCGGGTCGGGTCGGGTCGGGTCGGGTCGGGTCGGGTCGGGTCGGGTCGGGTCGGGTCGGGTCGGTCGGTCGGTCGGTCGGTCGGTCGGTCGGTCGGTCGGTCAGTCAGTCAGTCAGTCAGTCAGTCAGTCAGTCAGTCAGTCAGTTAGTCAGTCAGTCAGTCAGTCAGTTAGTCAGTTAGTCAGCTACTCAGTCAGTCAGTCAGTCAGTCAGTCAGTCAGTCAGTCAGTCAGTCAGTCAGTCAGTCAGTCAGTCAGTCAGTCAGTCAGTCAGTCAGTCAGTCAGTCAGTCAGTCAGTCAGTCAGTCTGCCAGTAGGTCAGCCAGTCAGTCAGTAGGTCATTCTGTCAGTCTGTGGGTCAGCCAGTCCGTCATTAGGTCATTCAGCAGTCATAAGGTCAGTCAGTCAGTCAGTCAGTCAGTCAGCTAGTCAGTCAGCTAGTCAGCTAGTTAGTCAGCTAGTCACTCAGTCTCTCAGACAGCTAGTCACTCAGTAGGTTGGTCAGTCAGTCGGTCTTACCGTCGGTCGGTCAGTCAGTCACTCAGTCTGTCAGACAGCTAGTCACTCAGTCTGTCAGACATCTACTCACTCAGTCAGTCAGTACGTCAGCCAGTCAGTCAGTCAGTAAATCAGTCAGTCAGTCACAGTCAGTGAGTCAGTCACAGTAAGTGAGTCAGTCAGACTGTAAGACAGCTAGTCACTCAGTCTGTCAGACAGCTAGTCACCCAGTCAGTCAGTCAGACAGCTAGTCACTCAGTCTGTCAGACAGCTAGTCACTCAGTCAGTCAGTAGGTCAGCCAGTCAGTCAGTCAGTAGGTCAACCAGTTAGCAGGTCAAGAGATCAGTCAGTCAGTCAGTAGATCAGCCAGTCAGTCAGTAGGTCAATTTGTCATTCAGTGGGTCAGTCAGTCTGTCTTTAGGTCATCAAGTCTGTCAGTCAGCCAGTCACTCAGTAGGTCAGTCAGTTGCTCAGCCTGTCATTCACTGAGCCAGTCAGTCAGTCACTGAGTCAGTCAGTCTGTCGGTGGGTGGGTCAGTCACTGAGTCAGTCAGTCTGTCGGTGGGTGGGTCGGTCTGTGGGTGGGTCGGTCTGTGGGTGGGTCAGTCGGTCGGTCGGTCGGTCGGTCGGTCGGTCGGTAGGTCAGTCAGTTAGTCAGTCAGTCAGTCAGTCAGTCAGTCAGTCAGTCAGCTACTCAGTCAGTCAGTCAGTCAGTCAGTCAGTCAGTCAGTCAGTCAGTCAGTCAGTCAGTCAGTCTGCCAGTCTGCCAGTAGGTCAGCCAGTCAGTCAGTAGGTCATTCTGTCAGTCTGTGGGTCAGCCAGTCCGTCATTAGGTCATTCAGCAGTCATAAGGTCAGTCAGTCAGTCAGTCAGTCAGTCAGCTAGTCAGTCAGCTAGTCAGCTAGTTAGTCAGCTAGTCACTCAGTCTGTCAGACAGCTAATCACTCAGTAGGTTGGTCAGTCAGTCGGTCTTACCGTCGGTCGGTCAGTCAGTCACTCAGTCTGTCAGACAGCTAGTCACTCAGTCTGTCAGACATCTACTCACTCAGTCAGTCAGTATGTCAGCCAGTCAGTCAGTCAGTAAATCAGTCAGTCAGTCACAGTCAGTGAGTCAGTCACAGTAAGTGAGTCAGTCACAGTCAGTGAGTCAGTCAGTGAGTCAGTCACAGTCAGTGAGTCAGTCTGTGAGTCAGTCAGTCATTAAGTCAGTAGGTCAGTCAGTCTGTCTCTCAGTCAGTAGGTCAGTCTGTCAGTAGGTCTTTCAGTAGGTCAGTCATTTGGTCGATCGATCAGTCAGTCAGTTAGTCAGTCTGCCAGTAGGTCAGCCAGTCAGTCAGTAGGTCATTCTGTCAGTCAGTGGGTCAGCCAGTCCGTCATTAGGTCATTCAGCAGTCACTAGGTCAGCCAATCTGTAAGTCAGTCAGTTAGTTGGTCAGTCAGCTAATCACTCAGACTGTAAGACAGCTAGTCACTCAGTCTGTCAGACAGCTAGTCACCCAGTCAGTCAGTCAGACAGCTAGTCACTCAGTCTGTCAGACAGCTAGTCACTCAGTCAGTCAGTAGGTCAGCCAGTCAGTCAGTCAGTAGGTCAACCAGTTAGCAGGTCAAGAGATCAGTCAGTCAGTCAGTAGATCAGCCAGTCAGTCAGTAGGTCAATTTGTCATTCAGTGGGTCAGTCAGTCTGTCTTTAGGTCATCAAGTCTGTCAGTCAGCCAGTCACTCAGTAGGTCAGTCAGTTGCTCAGCCTGTCATTCACTGAGCCAGTCAGTCAGTCACTGAGTCAGTCAGTCTGTCGGTGGGTGGGTCAGTCACTGAGTCAGTCAGTCTGTCGGTGGGTGGGTCGGTCTGTGGGTGGGTCAGTCGGTCGGTCGGTCGGTCGGTAGGTCGGTCGGTCGGTCGGTCGGGTCGGGTCGGGTCGGGTCGGGTCGGGTCGGGTCGGGTCGGGTCGGTCGGTCGGTCGGTCGGTCGGTCGGTCGGTCGGTCGGTCGGTCGGTCAGTCAGTCAGTCAGTCAGTCAGTCAGTCAGTCAGTCAGTCAGTCAGTCAGTTAGTCAGTCAGTCAGTCAGTCAGTTAGTCAGTTAGTCAGCTACTCAGTCAGTCAGTCAGTCAGTCAGTCAGTCAGTCAGTCAGTCAGTCAGTCAGTCAGTCAGTCAGTCAGTCAGTCAGTCTGCCAGTAGGTCAGCCAGTCAGTCAGTAGGTCATTCTGTCAGTCTGTGGGTCAGCCAGTCCGTCATTAGGTCATTCAGCAGTCATAAGGTCAGTCAGTCAGTCAGTCAGTCAGTCAGCTAGTCAGTCAGCTAGTCAGCTAGTTAGTCAGCTAGTCACTCAGTCTGTCAGACAGCTAGTCACTCAGTAGGTTGGTCAGTCAGTCGGTCTTACCGTCGGTCGGTCAGTCAGTCACTCAGTCTGTCAGACAGCTAGTCACTCAGTCTGTCAGACATCTACTCACTCAGTCAGTCAGTATGTCAGCCAGTCAGTCAGTCAGTAAATCAGTCAGTCAGTCACAGTCAGTGAGTCAGTCACAGTAAGTGAGTCAGTCACAGTCAGTGAGTCAGTCAGTGAGTCAGTCACAGTCAGTGAGTCAGTCTGTGAGTCAGTCAGTCATTCAGTCAGTAGGTCAGTCAGTCTGTCTCTCAGTCAGTAGGTCAGTCTGTCAGTAGGTCTTTCAGTAGGTCAGTCATTTGGTCGATCGATCAGTCAGTCAGTTAGTCAGTCTGCCAGTAGGTCAGCCAGTCAGTCAGTAGGTCATTCTGTCAGTCAGTGGGTCAGCCAGTCCGTCATTAGGTCATTCAGCAGTCACTAGGTCAGCCAATCTGTAAGTCAGTCAGTTAGTTGGTCAGTCAGCTAATCACTCAGACTGTAAGACAGCTAGTCACTCAGTCTGTCAGACAGCTAGTCACCCAGTCAGTCAGTCAGACAGCTAGTCACTCAGTCTGTCAGACAGCTAGTCACTCAGTCAGTCAGTAGATCAGCCAGTCAGTCAGTCAGTAGGTCAACCAGTTAGCAGGTCAAGAGATCAGTCAGTCAGTCAGTAGATCAGCCAGTCAGTCAGTAGGTCAATTTGTCATTCAGTGGGTCAGTCAGTCTGTCTTTAGGTCATCAAGTCTGTCAGTCAGCCAGTCACTCAGTAGATCAGTCAGTTGCTCAGCCTGTCATTCACTGAGCCAGTCAGTCAGTCACTGAGTCAGTCAGTCTGTCGGTGGGTGGGTCAGTCACTGAGTCAGTCAGTCTGTCGGTGGGTGGGTCGGTCTGTGGGTGGGTCGGTCTGTGGGTGGGTCAGTCGGTCGGTCGGTCGGTCGGTCGGTCGGTCGGTAGGTCGGTCGGTCGGTCGGGTCGGGTCGGGTCGGGTCGGGTCGGGTCGGGTTGGGTCGGGTCGGGTCGGGTCGGGTCGGTCGGTCGGTCGGTCGGTCGGTCGGTCGGTCGGTCGGTCGGTCGGTCGGTCGGTCGGTCGGTCGGTCGGTCGGTCGGTCGGTCAGTCAGTCAGTCAGTCAGTCAGTCAGTCAGTCAGTCAGTCAGTCAGTCAGTCAGTCAGTCAGTTAGTCAGTCAGTCAGTCAGTCAGTTAGTCAGTTAGTCAGCTACTCAGTCAGTCAGTCAGTCAGTCAGTCAGTCAGTCAGTCAGTCAGTCAGTCAGTCAGTCAGTCAGTCAGTCAGTCAGTCAGTCAGTCTGCCAGTAGGTCAGCCAGTCAGTCAGTAGGTCATTCTGTCAGTCTGTGGGTCAGCCAGTCCGTCATTAGGTCATTCAGCAGTCATAAGGTCAGTCAGTCAGTCAGTCAGTCAGTCAGCTAGTCAGTCAGCTAGTCAGCTAGTTAGTCAGCTAGTCACTCAGTCTGTCAGACAGCTAGTCACTCAGTAGGTTGGTCAGTCAGTCGGTCTTACCGTCGGTCGGTCAGTCAGTCACTCAGTCTGTCAGACAGCTAGTCACTCAGTCTGTCAGACATCTACTCACTCAGTCAGTCAGTATGTCAGCCAGTCAGTCAGTCAGTAAATCAGTCAGTCAGTCACAGTCAGTGAGTCAGTCACAGTAAGTGAGTCAGTCACAGTCAGTGAGTCAGTCAGTGAGTCAGTCACAGTCAGTGAGTCAGTCTGTGAGTCAGTCAGTCAGTCATTCAGTCAGTAGGTCAGTCAGTCTGTCTCTCAGTCAGTAGGTCAGTCTGTCAGTAGGTCTTTCAGTAGGTCAGTCATTTGGTCGATCGATCAGTCAGTCAGTTAGTCAGTCTGCCAGTAGGTCAGCCAGTCAGTCAGTAGGTCATTCTGTCAGTCAGTGGGTCAGCCAGTCCGTCATTAGGTCATTCAGCAGTCACTAGGTCAGCCAATCTGTAAGTCAGTCAGTTAGTTGGTCAGTCAGCTAATCACTCAGACTGTAAGACAGCTAGTCACTCAGTCTGTCAGACAGCTAGTCACCCAGTCAGTCAGTCAGACAGCTAGTCACTCAGTCTGTCAGACAGCTAGTCACTCAGTCAGTCAGTAGGTCAGCCAGTCAGTCAGTCAGTAGGTCAACCAGTTAGCAGGTCAAGAGATCAGTCAGTCAGTCAGTAGATCAGCCAGTCAGTCAGTAGGTCAATTTGTCATTCAGTGGGTCAGTCAGTCTGTCTTTAGGTCATCAAGTCTGTCAGTCAGCCAGTCACTCAGTAGGTCAGTCAGTTGCTCAGCCTGTCATTCACTGAGCCAGTCAGTCAGTCACTGAGTCAGTCAGTCTGTCGGTGGGTGGGTCAGTCACTGAGTCAGTCAGTCTGTCGGTGGGTGGGTCGGTCTGTGGGTGGGTCGGTCTGTGGGTGGGTCAGTCGGTCGGTCGGTCGGTCGGTAGGTCGGTCGGTCGGTCGGGTCGGGTCGGGTCGGGTCGGGTCGGGTCGGGTCGGGTCGGGTCGGGTCGGGTCGGGTCGGGTCGGGTCGGGTCGGTCGGTCGGTCGGTCGGTCGGTCGGTCGGTCGGTCGGTCGGTCGGTCGGTCGGTCGGTCAGTCAGTCAGTCAGTCAGTCAGTCAGTCAGTCAGTCAGTCAGTCAGTTAGTCAGTCAGTCAGTCAGTCAGTTAGTCAGTTAGTCAGCTACTCAGTCAGTCAGTCAGTCAGTCAGTCAGTCAGTCAGTCAGTCAGTCAGTCAGTCAGTCAGTCAGTCAGTCAGTCAGTCAGTCAGTCAGTCAGTCAGTCAGTCAGTCAGTCAGTCAGTCAGTCAGTCAGTCAGTCAGTCAGTCAGTCAGTCAGTCTGTCTGCCAGTAGGTCAGCCAGTCAGTCAGTAGGTCATTCTGTCAGTCTGTGGGTCAGCCAGTCCGTCATTAGGTCATTCAGCAGTCATAAGGTCAGTCAGTCAGTCAGTCAGTCAGCTAGTCAGTCAG
>CAVMGG010000361.1:0-82638 GCA_963680895.1 Fragum sueziense
CCCCCATCTTCCACTCCCTCTCTTTTTCTCCCCCATCTTCCACTCCCCTCTTTTTCTCCCCCATCTTCCACTCCCCCTCTTTTTCTCCCCCATCTTCCACTCCCCCTCTTTTTCTCCCCCATCTTCCATTCCCCCTCTTTTTCTCCCCATCTTCCATTCCCCCTCTTTTTCTCCCCATCTTCCATTCCCCCTCTTTTTCTCCCCCATCTTCCACTCCTCCTCTTTTTCTCCCCCATCTTCCCACTCCCCCTCTTTTTCTCCCCCATCTTCCATTCCCCCTCTTTTTTCTCCCCCATCTTCCATTCCCCCTCTTTTTCTCCCCCATCTTCCATTCCCCCTCTTTTTCTCCCCATCTTCCATTCCCCCTCTTTTTCTCCCCCATCTTCCATTCCCCCTCTTTTTCTCCCCCATCTTCCACTCCCCCTCTTTTTCTCCCCCATCTTCCACTCCCCCTCTTTTTCTCCCCCATCTTCCACTCCCCCTCTTTTTTCCCCCATCTTCCACTCCCCCTCTTTTTCTCCCCCATCTTCCACTCCCTCTCTTTTTCTCCCCATCTTCCACTCCCCTCTTTTTCTCCCCATCTTCCATTCCCCCTCTTTTTCTCCCCATTCTTCCATTCCCCCTCTTTCCCTCTCATTCTTCCCCATCTTCCATATCTTGCTCTTCCTCCATCTTCCACTTTACCGCAGGCATCCCATATTTTCCACTACCCTCTCTTTCCCATCTCTTCCTCCTCTTCCTTCTATCCTCTTTCTCCCATTCCCTCTTATCTCCTTTCTCTCTATGTCCATGCCCTTTTTATTACTTAGTCACCTAAATGCAACAAGCCATTCATACTTATTTCTGTCCATTGTTCCTTCTCTCTCTATACTACCATTTTTTCCTTTCATGTTATTCTAACAGTCTTTTATCAAAACAGCCAGAAAAGTATTATATTCATAACAAGTTAAAGTGATTAATGATTATTACATAATTTAGTCGATAACATCAACTTGTTTAACTAATAAACCTTATTTACCTCAATTTTTAACTCAAATTCCAAAATCCTGTGAGATAAATATAAAATTCTGTGAGATAATTTCAAATTCTCCCAATTCCCAAGGAACTAATTTTAACAGACAGGAACTGATAGAATATTTATTAATAAATGAGACATCTGTAAGATAAATCAAAAACACTTTCCCAAAATGACTAAATCTTCGACTGGTTGTCAAAAGTTGTACAACAAAATAATTGATGTAGCAGTAGAAATTTAGTTGATTTTGTCAAAAAAAAACATTGAGGGAAAAGAAGAAATTGCTGATATTCAGCAATTTCTTCTTTTCTTTCAATGTTTTACATAACTTTTCAGTAAAAAGAATGTCAAAACAAGCTTACATGTGGGAAAGAGTTCAACCCTTCTTTTACATTCCTGACATTATTTTTATAATCACGATAGGCTCTGAACTGAATCCGTAAAAAAGAGTTAACATAATTATTACAAAATTAAAGAATTCTTGAAAACTTTTAAAATAACCAACGGTTGTGCCCATGTCTAACATAATCGTCTCATTGACACAATTATAAATGAGTACCCACAACATTTAAGTGTTAGAGACAGAAATGAGTCAACAGCAAAATCAAATAAGTACAAAAATATTTGACTATTGACAAAAAGATCATTGGGGGTGTGGTGCCAAACTTTTTGCATGAATAATCGATTATAATTGGATGACAAATAATCTCTTCCGTTAATCTATTGAGCAGGAAAAAAATCATTAACCCATTTCATGTTTATCCTGATAAACATTTTGAATTTAATTTGGAGAAGATAATTCCAAACATTTTCTAGATTAGTGAAAATCCTACATTTTTTTCTTATTTCTACATTGTCATAAACTTGAGCTACATTGTATTTCACCATTTTGGCCTTAAAGTGACATTTCAAAATTTTTTGTCATAAATTTTACTTTTATCTTTATCTGAAAGAGCATATTTCCTTATGAAATTTCTGAAAATTTCAAGCCAAAATATTGCGCCATTTACGAAAAATTTATATTTTTGTGTTAAAATTGAACAAATTGTTGTGGACAACAGTTCGGATTTATATGCAATTTATCGATTATGTCTCAACTTTAAATGCGTGTTTCTCGCTTATTGGCAACAACTTCAAAAAACTAATAGTATTTATACTCATTAGAATAACCAATCTTGGCATCAAGACATACTTTAAACTAGAAGACCTGAAGGTCTTGAGTCGCTCCACAGGCCTGAATTTCATGTAATATTTAATCCAAGTTTTGATTAGATTGTTCAATGCTTGTGTTTCATAGAGCTAAAAGAAAGTAACAAAACTAGATTGTTCAAAATGTGTGGTTCTTGAAGCAAAGAAAGTAAAACTAGATGCCGAAGGGCAACATGTCGAGCCCGCTCATTTTGAAGAAAGAAGACCATACCTATGTCTACAGCTGTCATTACAATGGCGTTGTAAAAGTGGGGACAAAATAAGTTGGAATGATGGGGATCATGGTGAGACAGTTTATTGTTCACAAAATATTACATGTCTATGTATTTATAACGAGATACCAGAATGGATTAATTTGAGTATACATATGTGACCCGTCACGCTAAAAGGGACCTTATGCTAAGTCCATAAAACCAAATTCCGAGAAATATACCAGACCAAGCAGAAGTCCATCCGATGTCGTATTTGGAAAACGAAAATATTGTAAGGTAGAGAAAACATTCTAGATTCAGAAAATACTTAAACGTGAAAAGTTTCGACCCTAGTCAGGCTGCGCGGACTGCGCAGACGGACTAGGGTCGATACTTTTCACAAATCCGATAAGGTCCCTTTTAGCGCGACGGGTCACATATAAGGAAAATAAGCCATGCCCCCTGGCACCCATTTTTTGTACGGATCGGAATAATTTGAACATTCTGAGAAGTACGAAAATTAGCTGCACGTAAATCAACTCATTTTTTACATTTGACCTCAAAGTTTGACCTTGACCTTTCATCTTGGAATCTGGTTCTTGCACGCGACACTCCATCTTACTGAGCTTGACATTTGTGCCAAGTTATTTCTGAATCCCTCCATCCATGGTGAAGTTATGGCCCGGACAAGCAAAAATCATCTCATTTTTGACATTTGACCTCCAAGTTTGACCTTGACCTTTGAGCTTGGAATCTGGTTTTTGCACGCGACACTCCGCCTTACTGAGCTTGACATTTGTGCCAAGTTATTTCTGAATCCCTCCATCCATGGTGAAGTTATGGCCCGGACAAGCAAAAATCATCTCATTTTTGACATTTGACCTCCAAGTTTGACCTTGACCTTTGAGCTTGGAATCTGGTTCTTGCACGCGACACTCTGCCTTACTGAGCTTGACATTTGTGCCAAGTTATTTCTGAATCCCTCCATCCATGGTGAAGTTATGGCCCGGACAAGCAAAAATCATCTCATTTTTGACATTTGACCTCCAAGTTTGACCTTGACCTTTGAGCTTGGAATCTGGTTCTTGCACGCGACACTCTGCCTTACTGAGCTTGACATTTGTGCCAAGTTATTTCTGAATCCCTCCATCCATGGTGAAGTTATGGCCCGGACAAGCAAAAATCTTCTCATTTTTGACATTTGACCTCCAAGTTTGACCTTGACCTTTGAGCTTGGAATCTGGTTCTTGCACGCGACACTCCGCCTTACTGAGCTTGACATTTGTGCCAAGTTATTTCTGAATCCCTCCATCCATGGTGAAGTTATGGCCCGGACAAGCTCCATCCGGACGGACGCACGCACGCACGCACTAACGCACGCACTAACGCACTAACGCACTAACGCACATACACCGAACCGCCATTGTGACAACTATGTCGAGCTCACCGCAAGCGGGCTCGACAATTACATGTTTGCCATTTGAGAAAGGGTAAAAGGAAACAGGAGAACATTCTAGCTTAGGATGTCACAAGCAATTAAACTTTTCCTTCTTCCCAGCAGATCTAAATTAACAGAAGATTGATTACTCCAAAATATTTCATATTTCTAACAAGAGGGCCAAGATGGCCCTGCATCGCTCACCTGAGAGGACTTTGAGACAAACATCTTGCAATCTTCAAACTCGCATGACCCACTTTTTACATGACCTACATATCATTAAGATAAACATTCTGAACAATTTTCACTATGATGAGTAAATATTTAGGTTCTTAGAGCAAAAACAAGATTTGACCTTTTGACCTAGTTTTAAACCTAACATTAGCCACTTTCTACATGACCCATTTATCATCAAGATAAGCAATTTTCAGAATGATGAATAAATTTGATATTTTAGAGCAAAAAACAAAATTTGACCTATATTTTGACCTCCCATGGCCCACTTTATACGTGCCCCAGATATTGTAAAAATAAACGTTCTGAACAATTTTCAGAATGATTCAGATATCATTATGGTTCTAAGTGCAGAAATAAGATTTGACCTAGTGACCTAGTTTCTGACCTTACATGGCCCCCTTTTTACATTGACCAGATATCATCAAGATAAATATTCTGAACAATTTTCACAACGATAAAGTAAATATTTTGGTTCCTAGAGCAAAAACAAGATTTGACCTAGTTTTAGACCTTGCATGACCCACTTTTCACATCACCAAGATATCATCAGGATAAATATTCTGAACAATTTTCACAATGATTAAGTAAACATTTTGGTTCTTAGAGCAAAAACAAAATTTGACCTAGTGACCTAGTTTTTAACTTTGAATGACCTGCTATTCATATCACCAAGATATAACCAAGATAAACATTCTGATTTTTTACAATGATTGAGTAAATATTTCGGTTCTTAGAGGAAAAACAAGATTTGACCTAGTGACCTAGTTTCTGACCTCACATGGCCCCCTTTTTACATTGACCAGATATCATCAAGATAAATATTATGAACAAGTTTCACCACGATAAAGTAAATATTTTGGTTCCTAGAGCAAAAACAAGATTTGACCTAGTGACCTAGTTTTAGACCTTGCAAGACCCACTTTTCACATCACCAAGATATCATCAAGATAAATATTCTGAACAATTTTCACAATGATAAAGTAAATATTTTGGTTCTTAGAGCAAAAACAAAATTTGACCTAGTGACCTAGTTTTTAACCTCAAATGACCTGCTATTCATATCACCAAGATATCACCAAGATAAATATTCTGAATTTTCACAATGATTGAGTAAATATTTCGGTTCTTAGAGTAAAACAAGATTTGACCTAGTGACCTAGTTTCTGACCTCGCATGACCCACTTTTAAAATTACCCAAATTTTGTCAAGATAAACATTCTGAACAATTTTCACAAAGTTTGAGTATAAATTTCCGTTCTTAAAGCAAAACCAAGATTTGACCCAATGACCTAATTTTTTACCTTACATGACCCACATTTTCTACATTACCTAAATATCAAGATAAGTATTTAGGATGGTTTCGACAAAGTTTTAGGGCAACATTGGCATCTCTAGAGCAAAAGGAAGGATTCTGTAATATTTGACCTTGTGACCTAGTTTTTGACCTTGCATGACCCATCTTTGACCATGACCAAGATATCATCAAGATAAACATTTAGGACAATTTTGACAAAGTTTAGACCAAAATTGGCACTTCCAGAGGAAAAGGGAGGATTTTACAAGATTTGGCCTCGTGACCTTAATGACCTGGCATGATCCACTTCTTGGCATGACCTAGGTATCATCAAGATAAACATTCAGGACAATTTTGAGAAAGTTTGGGCCAAAACTGGCATGTCCTGGCCAAAATGAAGGATTTTAAAAGATTTGACCTTGTGACCTAGTTTTTGACCTTGTATGACCCACTTTTCATGATTTGATAGATATAATCGAGATAAACATTGAGGACAATTTTGACAAAGTTTGGACAAGAATTGGCACTTCCAGAGCAAAATAAAGGATTTTGAAAGATTTGACCTCTTGACCTACTTAATGACCTAGCATGACCCACTTCTTGACTTAACCTTGATATCATCAAAATAAACATTCATGATAATTTCTACAAAGTTTGGACCAAAATTGGCACTTCCAGTGTAAAAAGAAGGATTTTACAATATTTGACCTAGTGACCTAGTTTTTGACCTGGCTTGACCTATTTTTTATCATGACCTAAATATCATCAAGACAAATATTCTGATCAATTTTCACAACGATTGAGCACTAAATGTGGCTCCTAGAGCAGAAAGAAGATTTGACCTAGTGACCTACTTTTTGACCCCATTATGGCCCCGATTCAAATTCTTGGAAGTATTTTGAAAAAGCATGACCCATAGATCATACGTGTGAAATATGATTGAATTCTGCCCAGTACTTTAGGAGGAGAAGATTTTTTTGTGAAAAGTTGACGGATGGACAGATAGACAGATGGACAGATAGACAGATGGGCAGACGGACGCCGGACAACAGACCGATCACAATACCTCACCTCGAGCACTTTGTGCTCAGGTGAGCTAAAAAGAGATCTTGAGCTAAAAATAGATTCTGGGAAAAACCCTTTTCCAAAATAATGCAAATGGCTGTCAAACCTGAATTTCTTGTAATATCAAGTACAAGTTTCACTAGATTTTTAGGTCGGGAAATCTCTTTGAGATTTTCACGTCCTATAGCGATCCAACGCTTCTAACGCTTTTCTACGAAAATCTCGTATCTGCCGCTTGTTTTAATCTGCAGATACGAGGTTTTCGATATAATTTGGTCACCGCATAGTCGTTCAAAATGTCTGAGTCCGCCGAAAAAGTAGACCTACCTATGAACAATTCAAAATTACTCAAATTACATAATCATCGTAAAGACTTTCATTTCTTAATTGTTTTATCAAAACAATGCAGCAGTTTGCTCATAAGTGCGAAAACTATCAACTTCTCTTTTTGGCGGAAAGGTTGATTCGATCTACTCTAACTGGTGTGGCAGACTAGAGCAGACGAGAATTTCAACACCAAATTACTGCGCCACACAGTTCGTGTAATCGGACATTTCCGTGAAGCACTCGTAGATTCACGGAAAATCTATTTATATCCTGACTCTAGTCGAGTCCTTCTCCTTGTTCAATTGCTATGCGCACAATCGCATTTCACAACACATGCATTTTATCGGGTTATACGCTCACGTGTTAACACTTCGCGGTGTAAAGCTAGTCTCCTATGCTTTGACCAACTAAAGTGTTACCGTAACGGCGTTGACGGACTTTGAGCCGTCTTGAGTACATACAACGTAATTTTCGTAATTTATTCATCCTTATTAATCCAGGCTTAGGTTTAACAGGAATTTAATCATCTTTCTTCGACCTGGGCTTGAGATATATGCTATTTATGAGTTAATTGTAGGCCTCTGTCTCTGCAGATGATAGGGGTGATAGAGTTATCTCTTTCACAAACGACAGAAAGAACAATCCAAAGTAAAAGCTAATGCGAAAAGCAAAGAGGACAGCAAAAATAAAAAGAAAGCAAGATCTAGATTTGTGTGCAGAAAATACGAGCTCACTTTTTTCAAATTCTGAGTTTAACACACAATTATTATTAGAATTGTTGATCAATGTTTGTGGTCTAACCTTTACCATTATTTACAATGTGCTATATTGTAAATTTGATTATCTAAATCTGGTCAGTTCTCATGCCACTTTTGTGAACCATATTAAATTTAACTTCATTCCTGATTCTGAATTTTGCTCAGAAATTTTCCCGTCATAATATTAATATTTTTCATCGTGCAAAGTTTAACCTTTCCTAAGCAGTAGAATGTAAAACTGCTCTCAGGCCCGTAGGAAGCAATTTGATAAGGGGAAGGGCTCAAAACTCTGTCCGGGCTAGTGTCTGAACATCTTAAGGGCTAATTGGCCTTTTCTTCAATTTTCTATGTAAAATGAGGAAAATTCGATATTTTTGGCCAACATTTGGGGCTTATCCCATCCCGAAGCCCCACCTGTGCCTACGGGCCTGCATAAAAAAACGGAATACTGTTGCTACATGTAATGTCAAGTTTGTGTTGATAATTTAGATAAATATTAATGTAAAGTTTAGCTGAAGAATTGTTGAAAGACAGATTGAGACAAAGAAAAAATGTTGAATATCAAAATGTTTTCGTTTTGCCACAATGTATCCTCAAACCTTGTTATAATGGATATCAAAATGATATAATGTTTTACAAACTGTTAACCCAGACAATTCATTAAGGCAGTCCATCCGTAATGAGATTCATGCGACGTCGGATCTTTTCTGACGACGCCGTAAATATTTTTAACATACGGTTACCCGTTCAACACGGACACGTTACGGGTTAAAAGAAATCGACACTTTCCATCACCGAATGTTTACGACATCACCCGAAAAAATACGACATCGTGTAATGGATTTGGTTTATTGGGGTTTTACGCAGTTTTCAACAACTAGGGGCTTATCGCGGCGGACCGTGTAATGGAGTAGATCTATATTGTTGAAAATTACCCTTTCGTCTCCTATGATTTCTTTTCTAGAAATATCAAATTTTTGCTTATGTTAACTCGGGAATAAGAGTATAAGGATTAATTTTAATGTGCAATCAGATAACAACATTGAGAATATTTTACGAATTCAATGTAAATTTAAGAAAATTGACCATTTACTGTATTTCGAATCCTCTGTTTCCCGACCTTCAGTACTATCAGTACTTTGATTCAATACGTGTTGCTCTTAAAGCAATTACAAAGTAATTAGAAAGCTGAAAATACATTCATACAAGATCTATTAGTTACCAAGCTTTGCAACAGTCTTTATTAGAGTGAGTTTGGCTGTTAAAGTGAAAAAAAAGTCAAAATAAGCAATTTTGTCGAATTGAAAGGCATATAACTGATAATTTTATATTCCTATCTAGCTAAGAATCACACTAAAGCAAGATCCTAACTTCACCTACATCTTGTTTAAGTTTTGACCTGATTATTCAATATTTGTGGGTGTAAAGAGTGTAAAATCAAAGTCACAAACAACAATTTTGTCAAATTCAAGGGCAGATAAATCATGATTTAAGATTCATATGAAGCTGAAAATTACACCAACACAAGATCTTATGGCCAGTAAGATAATGTGAAAGTTTTATGTTGATTGGTGGATATTTATGGTTGTTTGAGTAAAAATAAGGTCAAAAATGGTAGTTTTGCCTATTTCAAGGGCACATAACTCAAGACGTAATATTCAGATCAAGCTGAAAATTGCACTCAGGCAAGATCTTATCAGCACCAACATTCTGACCAAGTTTTGATTTGATTGATCAATATTTGTAGTGGCTAGAGTGAAAACAAGTGAAAACAGCCGTTTTTTAATTCAAGGGCAGATAACTCCAGACTTTATGGTTCAATAAGAATTAATTGAAGGAATCTGATTGAGGACCACCTAAGGATCATTCCTGTGAAGTTTGATTGAAATCCATCAAGTAGTTTCTGAGGAGAAGATTTTTAAAGAAAAAGTTGACGACCGGACGCACGCACGCACGCACGACGGACACAACGCCATGACAATAGCCCGCTGGCCTGAAGGCCAGTGGAGCTAAAAATTGAAATTGGAATGAAATGTCCCTTTAAAAAAAGAATTTAAGCTCTATCAATTGATTGTAAGTGAAGCATGTATATAATCTCTGCAATTATCTTGTGCTAAACCACTCAGTCTGTCACACACATTCCTACAAAGAGACACCTTTTGTTGCATCTCAAGATAAAGGTTAAAGAAAACATAATGGAAAATGAAGAAATTGCTTGTTTAACAAGCAATTTCTTCATTTCCCACAATGTTTTCAATCCAGAAAGACAAAGACTTGCAAAATTTCCTGCACTTGAAATTGCCATCTGCAACATGGACCAGTCTAAAACTTTGCTGTCTGGTAAATCAGATATATTTTTTGAGTTATTTCCCTTTCTGTGTATCTAGCCTTTTACTGAACAACTAGAATCCCCTGCGAAAAGTTCATTTAAGTTCAAGAACTGTTCTAGAACAATTTTAGAACTAGAAATGGGTTCTTGAACTTTTTTACAGAGGAATAATTCTTAGAAGTAAATATAATGATTAAACCTTTCCCAAACAGCTAAATTTTGAACAGACCTAATTAAAATATGCTGCTATACTTGTAACAAAATTACTCTGACTGAAAAAAGTCTATATTTGATGGGTGGAAAATATTGAGCTTAAAATCTAGTAGGCTTTCTCGAGAATGAGTAGAAATGTCTGTCTTAGTATTGCAATAAAACTTTTGCAACAGAAAAGATTTTTTTATAATTATTGTTGGTGCCTATAAAACATTTTTTTTAAACTGCACAGCTAAAAAGGTTAAAAATAATAGGTTTGAACAATGCATGGGTGTAACTCATGTAAAGTTGTCACCTTCAATATAACATCATCTTGTTTGACATTTTATAAAGAAATTAACAGGTCTTTTCGAGGTTAGTGTTTTTTTACAATGATTTCTTTTGTAACATTTTTGCAAAATGAGTCAAAAATGGAAAACCTTCTTATGTGCTGCACCTAAACAATTCTTTCTATTGTTAATGATACAAGGTATTGAAGGTCAAGGAAGTCAGCTTAATTGGAATATCATTGAAACAAAAGATTTGGTTTATTGGGGTTTTAGCCATTTTCAACTACAAAGGTCATATCACGGCGGCTGAAGCACTTAACCCTGAATTCCTGTCATTTCACATATCAGGACTACCACAACACCCTTACCAAGCCTCCAGCTGCTCCCCCACATAGGTTCATATGATATCAAACCATTGATGGGTGATATTAATTTGTCATTAAGGGTATTTGCCACAACCTGGTATCGAACCCGGGACTTCTCGAATGAGTTGAAACAAAAGAACTTAAATACTGATCAACAGCATCTTTTTATTTTGTCTCAATGATTTCTCTTCCGAACAGGTCTAAACCAGAGAAAATTTCTATAAGGGTTAAGAATCAAAAGAAAATCTGTTTGATTTTTGCCTCCTACATTATGTACTTGACTTGTCTATTAACATATATCATAACCTGCTAAAAACAAGCAGTGATTCTTTGAACTAAAGTACAGCACTTTGTATAACAATTCATAACATGTGGTTTGAAGAAGGGGGATGTTCCCATGTGCAAAAAACATTGCGCCAAAATATCTTGTGATCAAATAAGACCATGGGTGGACTTGATTGCGCCACTCCGTTAACTGGGGGTACTGAACTTTTACAAGGAATAGTCACTTCCAGTACTCCAAAAGTCCACCTAATGAGCAGGGAACTTTTGAGTCAATGAATTAAGAAAGACTTATAGATCATATTCTCTTCCATTTTGTCTTTAATCACAAATGAATAAGCATGTTTGATTTCCGTTTATCTAGGTCACCTGTTTGGTTAACATGACTTTCTAATTAAGTGTTTGCATGTTACATATTAACAACAATGGTACATTTATTACATGGGAATGTAAGTGCTGTTCATGTAATACTTCATAATCTAACAATAACATTCATTACCCATTCCCACAATCATGATCACGCTTTTTGACGCCCCGCTAAATAAAGGCTTCGGAAAATATTGTGGAAAATGACAAGCAATTTCTTCATTTTCTTCTATTATGTTTTCTACCAATAAAGACTAAAACATGCAAAATTTCTTTCACACGAAATAATAAAGTCATCTGCAACATCATTATTTTTAGAACAAATGATAACAATTTGGAAGGAAAAATAAGCATACTGGGGAACAATGTGGCACAATTAATAATTGAAGAAAATATTCAATAATTCTGTTATCCCATTACCAAACGACAAAATTTAAGACTCCTCCAAATTCAAAGATGTTGCAGACGACAATTTAAACGGAATGAAATTTTACATTTTTTTGTCTTTTTGTGTAGAAAATATTGTGGGAAATGAAGAAATTGCTTGTCACAAGCAATTTCTTCATTTTCCACAATGTTTTTCAAAGGCATTATCTTGTGGGGAGTCAAAAATAGTCACTGTGTGTTAATGGGTTAATATTTGACAGATTTGAAAACAGTGTAGGGCAGGAAAAAAAATCATTTCATATATAAATTCATTCAAGAAATAAAGCAATTACCTCCTGTGCTGGTTGTTATTAAATTAAGCATTTACAAAATATCTATAATATAGTGAGAGGCAAAACAAAGTGTACACTTTTTGTTTTTCGATATCTCTCTTAATTTTCATCATATCGACTCAAAATTTTGTACTCTTTATTTCTACACCTAAACAAATAATACATTGTTGTTAAATTTCACTTGCTTGATTACCCATACTCTTGCTACATGCCGATTTTGCAAATTTTGCATATGTGCGCCATTATGGAGCATCAAATGTTGTTGTTAATTCGTATTTAATTTCTTCATTCTTTGTCACAACAAATCACAACGTTGATTTTTCTCTAACATTATAACAAAATTCCCGGTGGCCGGTAGAAATGGATAAATACGCCTCTTTTTGCCGTTAGGACCCATTTTTCTATGACGCAGCATGATACGAAAGAAACGTGACACTACAGATAAATTATACACTTAGTCATGTAGCATAGGGAAGTTCTGTGCAAATTTTTATCAAAATCTGTCTATACATTTAGAGGGAATTATGTGCGCTAAGAAAAAATCTTTGCAATGGAAGGAAGGGCGTAAAGAAGGGTAGGCGAAGAAGTTTACATGAAACAAACGACCGCTTTCGGTGGCGTTCAAAAATTGTAATAATATATCAATCGTTTTCTCAGAAAACATGGAAGAACAAGGATGTATACTTATTTTTGCCCCTCAGTATATATCAAATTCCATTCATTCATAAATTCAAACCATTTAACTCCCACATAATTCATCCTTCAAAAGTGCACTTCATTACCATAATGCTCACAAACCCTACATCTCATGTGTTGACAGTTGGTTTAAACTTAGTTCAGGACCAGGTGTGGGGTCTTGACAATCATTTTCAGAAATGGCAACTAGCAAATCAGTTACAGCTAGTTAGTTCTACAAGAGCTACAAGAAGTTCCACAAGATACCAGGAAGCAACATACTCAAACTCAAACTCAAACTTTAAAACATAATTGTTTGGATATCAAACTCCATCTAGTGGATACTGACATTTGAATTATTTTGACAAGATTTTTCTAATGTGTATCCAAAGTAATTTAATGGCTTGAAATTGATTTTTAATTACAATATCGCAGATACACCATTGTCTTATCCTGTTGTCCTTCATACAAATCTGAAAAGTTCTTGCACAAGAAAGAGTGGCATTTAATCCATAATCACTAAATGATGCTCTTTGACACATACACCACAAGTTAAAGGCTTTGGAAAAGATTGTGGAAAATGCAGAAATTGCTTGTGACAAGCAATTTCTTCATTTCCTGTAATGTTTTCACCCACGTAAATTAGAAGCATGAAGAATTTGATTCAGTTGAAACTGTCTTCTGCACCATCTGATGAATTTGAACCAGTATTAATTCTGCCTGATTGGGAAAGGGTTTAAATGACCAAAAAAATTGAGCAATTGAACCTAAGTGTTTTTGGAATTAACAAATTGGTTTTATCATAGCAGCTGGAGCACCTAGACATCTATTCCTGTCATTTCCGTCACTCACCATGAGTCTGACCACAAATCCTTTCTAATCCTCCAGCTGCTCTGATTCTTTGAGTGGGAGACAAATGTTAGAAAGTATTTTTGCCACAGCCTTGGATCAAACCCTGGGAACTTAACCCATTACCAAACAACAAATTTTTTGGGTAGTTTGATTCAAAAGCTGCCACAGACAACAAAATGGATGTTGATAAAAATTTGATTTGTGTGAAATTAAGCTTAGAAAATATTGAGGCAAAAGAAGAAAATGCTGGTTATCAGCATTTTCTTCTTTTGCCTCAATGTTTTTTCTATGTCCATTCTACAAGGGATGTAAAAACCAAGTCTTGTTGGGAAAGGGTTAATTGATGAGCGAGAGTTTGATGCTCTAGTAACTGTGCTATGTTACCTCACGGTGTATAATCATGTGACTTTATTAGAATTTCCTATAAACTTCAATAACTTTGTCATTATACTTGACCAATTAGAATTCAGTTTGAAGCAGAAAAAGTGGAAATATGTCAAGAATAACCTGAACATGGTGGATTTTTAAAAAATCAACTGATTAAAAAGTTATTGAAGATAAACCAAAATTTTGGTTTATCTTCAATAAATTTTTTATCAGTTGATTTTTCACAAATCCAACACTTTCACCTAATGTGTGACGTCTGTCCGCCTTCTCTGCTTCAAACCGAATTCAAATCGGTCCCGTATTAACAAAATTATTGAAGATTTCCTGAAATTGTTGCATCAAATGATTATCCACTGTGTATCTGTGGTAAACAAGACCCCCTTCAGGCTGAGAAAATGTCAACTAAATTAATTAAAACAACATTCTGAAAAAATTGTACTAAATACTAAATAATGGCCTTGAGGGACATCTTAAGTTTATAAACACTTTAAAAAATATAAAAAATTTAAAAGTATTAAACTTACATTTAATTTGTGCGCCATAGGGGATATCCTTACTCCGTACTATGTGTAATACATGCGGGCTACTGCCTGGTAAATACAGAAACCGTGGGCCCCGTCTCATGTGTAATGTCCGCATTTTTTGTTGTTTTCTCGCGTCTCTCGCAATATAATGAAGTATGTGTCACTCAGTTACACGAAGCTAAGATTGTCCGACATTTCAACAATGTCTGTGAAGTTTTTCTCTTTCACTCAGAAAAACAGTATTACTAGATGGTTAACATGTAATTGATGATAACTTAACCCTTTGCCAACTAGGACCTGATTTTGATGTTCATAATAGAAAATGCTTGAGAAAACATCAAGACAAAAGAAGAAAATGCTGATAATCAGCATTTTCTCCTTTTGTCTCAATATTTTCTTTGCTATTCTATGCACAATTCTTATCTTTTTGGGAACTTCCATTTTATCTTCTGAAGCAGCTTTTAAAATGGGCCACCATATTTTTTTGTTGTTTGGGAAAGCCTATGGTTAACCCATTACAAGATGATAAAATTTTAGACTCATCCAAATTTATAGATGTCGCAGACGAAATTATTAAGTGCAGTTTACATGTTTTGGCCTTTTTTGCATAGAAAACAATGTGAGAAATAAAGAAATTGCTGTCACAAGCAATTTCTTCATTTTCCACAGTATTTTCTATCCAAAAAGATCAAAACATGCAGATTCCATTAACTTAAAATTGTAGTCTGCAACCTTTTTTCAATTTCGACTTCGCCTTCTTGAAATTGGAATGATTAATTGTGGCGAAAAAACTTTAAATGACACATTTTAACCTGACACAGTGTTACATTTATATCATACCTGGCACAATGTATACAATTAAGGACAGATCCTCCAGTTGTTACTGCGCAACTTACTGCGCATATCCTAAATAACGAAATAAAGCTGTTTCAGTAATTGGCCTTTTTCAGCAAATGTATTTCTTACATTTAGTTAATGTTTGGTTGATAAATGAAAAGACCCTTTTCGTTTTTTTCCATTTTTCTCTGTTTGGTCAATTAAAGTGTAATAGTACTCGGATGGTACATTTCGCTTTCTCTTACGCGTTCAAAATGTGGCGTTAGCGATAGGAAACGGAGCAACAAAAGCAACGTGATGTCTTTATGAGATAGTCCGCTTCAGATGGACACAAAAGATGACACGTTTTATTATCTAAAGCTGGTAATAAGGAAGAAATGGATAAAAGTAATGAAACAATTTCGGACCAGAGCTGTAAAAAGTAAACCAAATTTTACTTATAACTAAGAAAAACGCTTGGTTTGATATATTTTTCTTTTTGTGTTTTTGTAGGTATGACCAAGCACTATGTCTATACCAAAAAAGAAAAAATTCTTACCGCTGGAATATTTTTTATTATCAGAAACGTTGCGAAAAAGAGCAATTTCAGCTACTTTTGAAAGAATATTTTACTGAAAATTTCAAAATCATCACTAAATTTTCCGAAATTGATACCCATTTAGACAGAATAAAACATATTGAACACAATAAAGACTTATTTATGTAATCCTAGTTATTTCGAACACCTTTTTGTGGGTATTTAAGTGACACCTCATTTTTGCAATTTTAGACAAGAGTAGTCTCCCTTGAAATTCAATAACTTTTTAATTCGCTTGGTGACCTATAGTTTTTAAGTCATTTTTTTACTTCTCATATATCTAAATATCAGTACAGAAAAAATAAAAAAATTCTTACCGTGGGAAATAAATGGAGGATCTGTCCTTAAGTCCATCTAAAGAAGAGCATTCACCAAAATGACACTGACAATGATATAAAACTCCTGTCTGAAGTCTTCAGACACCCTATTACTTCAAGATTACTTCAAGATTGTTATCATTTTCTCACATTATTTCCAGTAGCTGGATTCTGTCTGCCTGTAATATTGCACCTATTGTCCATGTGATGTAAGCCATATTAGTTTTACAAGCCTTGTTAACCTCCACTATTTGACAAATCAAATAGACTGTCTGGGCAACTTAAACCTTGTCTTAACCCCCTTCTCAAACATAAGAAATTCGAAAAGTCCAAATTCAAGAGGAAGATGACAAAACATATTCATTTCAATTCAAATCTTTAAATTTGACAATAAATTTATAACTCATTGTTGGTCATCAACTTTTTCAAAGATTCTTAAGTAGCCTACTGTAAAATTATTGTTCATGAGACTTGCTGAATCCATAACACACCTGCTTTTAACTAACATATCAATAGCAAAATATTCTTCTTGATTTTGTATGAAAGAAGGAAATGCCGAGGAACAGTGTATTTTTCTCTTTATTGCCTCAATATTTTCTGTACTTTGCTGCGTACACAAATCTAACTATCGTTAATCAACACCCATTTTGTCATACTATCATGGCAGCCATGCACTTTCAAATTAGAACAGACTTAGTTTGCAATTTTGTGAAAGGTTAAAGTGATGAAGTATCAAATGGCAGCAATAATACCACCCAATTACATAATCTTGAATAGGTTTCAATATTTGTTCAGAAACTTGGACTACAATTGTGATACAATCATCAATGCAACCTCTATATTAACATTATATAACTGTGGTTTCTCAAACAATTCAAGCCACAAAGACAAAATTACCCCAATACTCAGACATATTCAGCAAGAAAAGAATAAAATAATGAAACTCCATGTCCCAAAGACCCCAATTTAATCACAATTTCCAAATTTTGAAGTTGGTGCGCAATCAAACTTGTATTGAAACAGCTACTTAGTATTCATTTTTATTCCTTTTTTTGTAATTGAGTTAGAGTAAATGGCATGATCCTTTTCATTAAGATTTGACAATAAAATCCTACTAAATAAAACCAAAGTCTGTATCCGATCCAGAAAATTTGAGTTTCACACAAAAACTTACCGGTACATAATTAGCAATCATAGAAGATTTAACAAAGAAAGAAAGAAGCTGTGCATGATGATTATCTCAAGTATTTGAGCAGATATCTTAGCATCACTGCTCAAAATTCCTACATAGATTAACTAGAAACAACTTAATCCTACTAATCTTTTCATCTTTCTATTTTCTGAGATCAAAAAATTATCTTTAAACAATGCAAAGGAGCGCTTTTTTATCTTTAAGAAATAAGTACAAATAGCATTCAAAAAAGATATTGGAAAGTTCCACTTAACCCCTTTGCTGCCCCATGACGGCCTGAGTCGTCATGCGAAAATGTCGCTATACTGCCCCGTGATGGCCAGTGGGCCGTCATGAGGGGAGAACGATGTTTTTCTCAAAAGTTTAATAACAACAAATGTAATTTCCAAAATGAATGAAAATATATTCACTGAATAGCATTTTCAATTATCTTTCAGAAAATATAAGGTTTTTATATAGTTTTATTGAATAGATTTTTAGTTATAAGTTGATTTCTTACACTACCGTCAATTTCTTGGAAAATAGCTTGGCAAACAGGAACCAATTTTCCAATATTTGTCTGGCAGCGAAGGGGTTAAATAAACTGTCATTGAAAATGCAAATTTACAGGCATATTAATTCTATCATACCCCTGTGAAATGCTTTGTCATTCTTCATGAAGTATTTAATAGATATTCATGAGCTATTCAAGAACGGAAAAAATGAAATCTTCATGAAGAAGAAGTGAACAGAAAATGGCCCATTTGCATAAATCTTCATAAAAACAGAGTAACGAATTTTTCATGAAGTTGGAAATGCATAATAAATCCTTAAACCATGCAGTTTTGCATTCTGAGAAAAAGGCATGAAGTCTTCATGAATAAATAATCATATAATTCATGAAGACTTCATGCAAGAAAAATACGCAAACGATCTTAAGAAGAAATCATGATTTTTCTGTTAACAATGAGTATGGGCCATTTTCTGTTCACTTCTTTTCAATGAAGAATTCATGAATAATATTTCTTTACAAACTTCATAAAAACATACAGGTTTCTCTAAACACAGAGTAATGAATTTTTTATGAAGTTGGAAATGCATAATAAATCCTTAAACCAAGCAGTAATGAAAAAAAATCACGTCAAGGTCATGAAAAATACTAAAAAACAATTTGTACAAATATGTTGCTGACAGAAAAAAACTTAAGAAACTTTTTGTAGAACAGGTAGTTTCAGAACTGTAATAAGTAACAGGCCATTAGAAATCAATGATTCCTATTTATAGAAGCAAAATAATAATATCCATTTTACAGAATAATTATGTGGGTGGGGAATGGTAAAAAAAATAAACATTTAAATTTGTTAAATTTAGTCTAAAGAACACTTACTTACATTGCCTTCCTTGGTTTTATCATTTAGTGAGCTCCTTAATCACTTGAGTATAACTAAAAATATTAATTATAACTCTTAACAAAAACATATTTCTTGACAAATAGTCAGACAAGCAAAATTCCCTCCATTATTTTCTAAACCACATGTCATAGACTGGAACATAAATTAGACTGGGAGATCATGAACGTTTTAAGAAGATTTTATGAACTGTACACAATCCATTATCAATTCATGATTATTTCATGATGTATTCTTAATACAACAAAACAAGAATGTTTTATGAAGTACCAGTTTTAATTGCAGTGGAAAATATTCAGAAAAAAATCATGAAGAAGTTTCAGGATTATTCATGATTTTTTTTAAATGAAAACTTCATAATAAATCCTTTGCATTCATCATGAAGGTTTTAAGGATTTTGTCAATCATTAATATCTTCATAATGTCTTCATGAAGCAATTATCATCATACTTCATGCAGAAAACTTCATGAAGTGTGTTAAAGAAGTGATAATGAGTAATGTATGAAACATTCTTAAGATTCATAATATGTTCATTATTTTATGAATTACATTTCACAGGGGTTCTTTGTATAATTACAAAGATGAGTTGATGCACTGATACCCAAAGAACCACTGGTGGTGAACTCGGACAAAGCGAGGAACATTTTTCATGAACACAAGGTACAGATACTTCATGTTTAAATGCGCGTTTAAAAACCAGTTTTACTAGTTTGTGCATGTACACAACGATTTGCACGTGTTTATCCGCCCAAAACAATATGGACGTATCGGTGAGACACCTAGAGGCTATTGTTAGTTTTGTTATTTTATTTCTCTGACTGATTCTGAAGTTGGTATTACAATTCTTGGAGTAGAAGTTTTTTTCCGATGTGAAAATCGTAGTTAACGTTTTTTGAGGGGGACTTGTACGGTTTATTTATGATACCGTGAACATTTTCAATAGCTGTTCGAATTGCAATGACTTTTGTCTTAACAATAGAATGGGTTTTCGGTTAAATATGGATAAATCGTAGGTGTTGTTATAAAATCCCGTAACTACAGCTTCAACAAAGTTGAGTTTGTGACGTTTTAGATTTACACCGGCGAAGTACTAGTGTTTGTCCGAAAAAAACGTCACTAGGTCTATATATAGTAGATAAAATTTATTCTTTTTCAAAGACGAATTAATGGTATACAATAATCATTTCCAAAACAATAGGCCTATCTGGTATTGCAGCCCCCAATTAGAAGGCTTTCAGTAATGACCACCATGTAGATAGTGCTTCGTTTGCCCGTCCGTCCATTTTTCTACCCGTCCGCCAATTTGTCTAGCTGACTGCTCTAGATGTCAAAATACATTAATTTCATATGTTGAGAAGTTAAAATGTGTGTACTAGGCCTAAATAAGAAAATAGGAAAGAAAAATATTAAGAAAAAAGAGCCAAATTATTTTCAGTATAGATCTATTCTTCTTTTGATTCAATGTTTTTATAAACCTTTCTAATTGGGGGAAACTGTTTCGGAAATACATAATGTATTTCATTGCTTCGTCTTTGAATAGGGATCAATTTCATCGAGAAAGCAGTGATTAATTTCGGACAAACGATGGCATTCCGTAAATGTAAATGTAAAACGTCGCAACTAGAGCTTGTTTGAAGCTGTAGTTACGACATTTTATACAAATGAAACATTTTAACCCTTTCCCAAACAATGATTTTGACGTAATCTGTCAACAATAATATTGGGAAAGATGCAAAAGTCAGAATGCATAGCGACGAAAATTCTCTTGAAACTCTCTGAAAGTTTTTTGGACTGTCATATTTACAAAGTCATTGTACATAAAGTATTAGTGTGACCTTTCAAAGCAGAACTTAAAACATATATATACATACGTATAAGAATTAAATATATAGAATTAGGAAAGTTCCACCGTCCTAAATTAAAGAAACCACCATGGAAACATGCCCCATGCGTATAATAATATACACAAAAACATGCTAATTTTAATTTTGCTTTTAGTTTGTATATCCTATTGGACATTGTATTGTTAAGAGGTTAAACTGAAAATTGAAAAAGTAGAAGTTGTATGACAATAAGCTATACGCACTTCAACGTCAATTACACAAAACGCGGGAACGACGTCGTATTGTTTGGCGGCGATGTTATAAAGTCATGAAAACAGATCATGAACGTAAACTTTTGTTTCAGGAGAAATGTAGTGAGACGTCTTTTTTTAACATTTTATCTTTAAGAAATCTAAAATATTGAAACAAATGGATTTAATTATAGTAGATCTAGCACAAATATACTCCCCGTCATAAGAAAGTAGCCACTTGTCTAATGCAAATGGTCGCCAATTTTAGAATTATTCATAAATGTACCGAAATAAGTACAAGATATTTAAGCATGGCAAGTAAATCGAAAACAGTCGAATTACCCCATTAATTAGACTGTTTTCGATTTACTTGCCATGCTACAATTTTGAGACGATTCCAACACATCCAACGTCTACACGTGACGTCATTCCGACAAGACAACCATTATCGGAACGACTACCTGTGAAATCGACAGAAAAAAGCAAACGTTACAGATAGATTGCTTCCTGAGTTGAGTTCTATCAGCAGTAGAGGCTGATTAACGGATTAGACCATCCGTTTCAGACGTCTTGCGATACCCATAGTCTTGCTACGATGTTATTGACAACATTACCTTCAGTGGGTTAGACAGCATCTATTGTTTTCTATCCACTTTCAGGAATTGTTACGGTAATAACAAGTATAGTAATAAATTGACAATTATTGAAAGTAAAAGATTAAAATAATGTGCATTTGTAACATTTTATCCATGTACCGTTTGCAGTCAAGATGTAAATTAGAAAGGAAACTTTTACCGTTAGTATACTTTAGAATGCATACCCGTAGAAAGCAATTCCATATGGGCCCTGTCTGGGCCAGTGTCTAATATTGGGGGGGGGGGGGGGGGAACTAAATTAGATTTACCCTAAGTTTTAAATGTGAAATGATGAAAATTCGGCATTTTTGCCAACTATGAAAGGGGGGGAGGCGGGTGGCTCCAGAGTCCCACTGTTCGTATGGGCCTGGGATGTGTGAAACAGTTGATCCTCCTTAGAATAAATGGTGAAAATGGTAATGACAAACATTTCAGTATATATCTGGAAACGTTCATTTAGGCTTTTGCGACCAACATGGATCCAGATCAGACTTTGCATGTGCACTGTCTGATCAAGATCCACCTTGTTCTCATTTGATAGCTTATTCTCCACATGTACCAAATTTAAGACATCTTCGCAAGCCAAGGGTTACTACCTCCACTTTGTTCCTTACGAACCCTTGGCCGCTCGCTTCTATTGAAATCGAAAGTACCGCCATGCCACCTTTCGGCGATAAAGAGTCGCGGCCCTTTGCAGTTGCTATTTCTGGCCAATCAAAAGCCTCGTACTAAAACGTGTTAGGCGATGCATCAAATACGGATATCGATTTTCACGTCAACCGTGACGTTTTCGTTTTGACAAAGACGGCTTGTTTAGTGTGTTTTGATTGGATAATGGGAAAGTTATCGCGTCCAATGAAATCGCACGGTGGTACTTTCGATTTCCATAGAGGCGAGCGGCCAAGGGTTCGTAAGGAACAAAGTGGAGGTAGTAACCCTTGGCTTGCGAAGATGAATTTAAGAAGGCATAACGAAAATCTTACCGGTGAAACTCCAAGGTAACGATCAAAATGATGATGATGATGATGATGATGATGATGATGATGATGATGATGATGATGATGATGATGATGATGATGATGATGATGATGATGATGATGATGATGTCATCTAATTGTCATCACCTGTCAGTAATATATCTGAAAGGGGAGTTAGGCAGTACATATTGATATATATTGAAACAAGTACCTGGTACTCGAATTTGATGCCGGAAATCTATGGTTAGATGCTCAAATCAGTGCGATATTACCGAATAAATGTTTAAATGTGCCGTTCAGTCCAGTGCAATCGATTAATTTATCAAACATGTGCTCATAAAACACCGTAGCTGGAAAAGATAACATCGCAAACATGCTGTAACGTTGTCACGAAGAAACCGCACAATGATTTTCAATGACATGACACCGAAAACTGCCATTTACAGCCTTTATTTGTACATTTATATGTCTTTTTTGTATACTTGCAATGTAAAGAGATAAACATAAACAGTGATATCGTACCATTTCGTTCGGGCGATTAAGATCAACCCACATGATCTCAATATGCGCTTTGTGCACTTGCAATCCGTTTATACCATTTGAAAATAATGATCGATAAAACTGATATTTTCGTGCGTATTATAAATCATATCTACATACCTTAGTAACTTCCATTTGAGTGCATCCTTTAAAAAAAGACGGAAAGAGAAGTAAAACAAAATGCCACGTGTATTGTTTACAAAAATCCGTATGTGCAATGAAGTATCTGTACCTTGTGTTCATGAAAAATGTTCCTCGCTTTGTCCGAGTTCACCACCAGTGAGAACATTCAATATAATTCCCGCTGCTGACCAATTAGGTCCCTTGTTACAGATTTCACATGCAAGTGGCTGACAATTAGCTCTAATTACATTGGTTATTTCTCATACAACCATTATCCTCTATCTTGAGAGAAAAACCTCAAGTACTTTCTAAAGTGGTTCTTTAAACCAAATGCCATGTTTCGTGATTTATCAGTGATTCACTATGCTCAGATATGCAAAGCAAAGTCAGAGACATACCAAATCATATTTTGTACAGACTGACCAGTAAAGTGACAAAGTTGCAATTAAATATGTCTGTTTTCAACAAAAAAAAAAATTGTAGTCTTCTGCAACTCAATATTAGAAGTAGCCTAAGAAATTTGTGATTTGGGAAAGGGTTAATCAAGTGTAAATATTCATTTTCATACTTATTATCATACCAGACTGGTATTATGATACTTGTAAATAATTATTGTGCAATCTTAATAAGTAAACAATGATTGTGCAATCACCTGACAGGTTAATTATCCCAGACTATACTAATGGCCAAGACCTTCTAAACCCTTTCCAAAATATTACTCTGATATTTATGATTTACGAAACACTTTAGAAAACATTCAGACAAAAGAAGAAAATACTGATAATCAGCATTTTCTTTTTTTGTCTCAATATTTTCTGAGTTGAATATGGCACACAAATCATATCTTCATCAACATCATTAGTGTTGTCAGTAGCATGCCTATTTCAAATTGACAGTCTGAATGATTGCAGTTTGGGAAAGGGATGATTGTCCCAGACAACATACTAATGGCCGAGACCTTCTCAACAGTTGTCATTCAATCCACAACCTTTCAGACATGATCCAATATTGCACAAAATTATACAACTATAAATATCTGCATTCATCAAAAGTTCCCTAGAAATAGATTTCACAAGAGCTTTTCACTGCTTTTCATCGAAAACCTCATAACTGCAGCTTAAAATAAGCTGCAGTTATGACGTTTGCGATGAAAAGCAATGTTTTTTACTTTGGCTTACTTCTGAAGGAGCCTCTTTTATGTTACTTTCCCAAGAGACTTCATCTGGCTTATAGCACAGGGTTTGAAAATTCCATTTGTACATGCTTGCCTTGTTGGACTGAGTTCAGTCTTACTGCATGGCTTGGAAATGAACTAAAATTATTTTAACCTAACAAAACAGGAGATGTTTGTATGTCTCAAAAATATGGCCAACGCTTAATATTTTTATCTAGCTACTGAAGCAGTCCATGGTAGTATTTATCAAAAAAAAATTCTGAAAACAATTATAACTCATGATAAATGACCTGGCTATCTATCTTCTTATACTGCAGCACCCTAGCTCTCACGAGTATTATATGCAGTTGCGCTGTCTATGCCAAAGTAAAAGAAAGAAATAAGTAAATAGGTGCAAAGTGAGGAATAATAAAAGATAAAAAGATAAAAGATGCTGTGTTAGTGAAGAGGAAGTGAAGTTTAAAAGGATTAAAGATACTCCATCTTCGCTAGCCAAGGTTGAACTCACCTACGTTTGTATTCACCCTTGGCGGATTTAGTCCGATTTTCTTGAAATCGCGAAGCGCCGCCTAGCTGTTGTTCTGCTGGTTGTTTACGTCCATTTTTGATGACTTCATCAACGCGCGTTGTCTTTCGCGTCATGCGGATTATGTAAAAGTTAGCTGCTTTTTTGGTCGAATTGTCGAAAGTATAATAATTCGTCGATTTAAGTTAGGGAATTCCTGTCTATTGCAGTGAAATTCTTAGGAAAAATCGCCCATCTTCGTGTTTTTGAGTTGCAAACGCAATGCCTTTTCCCGCCCGTTGTCATGATTTGGTTACTCATAACAAATGTATCAGTCGACAATCTGATTGGTTCAAGCGAGACCTCGCTAGAACCAATGAAAACGCTTTCCAGGAGGCCAAGAAAATCGGACTAAATACGCCAAGGATGAATACAGAAACGACGTTACGTCGTAGATGTCACCTTTGGCTTGCGAAGATGAAGATACTCAGGATTAGAGATACTCTGCCAGGTCATTTATCGTGAGCTATATAATATGTACTAACATCAACAAAGGGCAGTAATTCCACACAATTGATAAGCAGAGTTATGATTCTTGTGCACTGCATTTCTGCTTGATAATGATCTATCAGTTTCTATCAGTTTCCTTGCACACATTTTGAGTTATGCTCTGGACAAAACTACAATTACCGTATTTCACCTTATAGACGCGCCCTCCCTAATAGACACGCCCCCACTATATTTACAATCTCGGAAGCCATGGGACACCCCTCCCACCTTCACCCGACCTTACCTTGACTGTAGAGTAGACCGTAGAGTAGACGTTAATGACAAATTCCAAACTCAAACTCCACCAAACTTCATCTTTGTGATGATCATACTTGTGGAAAAACGCTTTATCTCAACAAGTAAAGCGTCTTATAATAGGGTATACGGCCCGGGTAATTAATTGAATAATTCAATTATGGTTATCCCTCTCTAGGTAGAATTGAAATTCATCCGGCCCCGGTAGGAGCATTGATAAACTTTCCTTTATCATTCCCCTTGCAGAGTGACCGTTTATGCAGTTTACTTCAAAGCCCCGTAAGAGGTCGCGTTTGATTTGTAAATTAAGAAGTGGAAAGCGAATTGATAGTACGCACACAAATGAAAAATAAATCATTTTTGCCGAAAATGAATTAATGAATATGGACAGATACCAGGGGAAGTATGTTTTATTATTTTGTAAAGTGAAGAAGAAGAAGAAATCAAAACATTCCGAAAACGAAAGTAGAACACACCCGCCTTTTCGAGACAAAGGACCAAAATGCAATGCAGGGTAGAGAAGATTAGTGATCTGATAGTGCTTTGAGTATCTTAAAATACATATCGTAACACACACCGGGTACATGTATAAATCAGCGGAGACGAAGCGATATAGACTATAGACTGGCAGATAACTGTAGACTGGATGACCTTACGCGACGGGATATCGCTTCGTCTCCGCTGATTTATATGTGTACCCAGTGTGTATTACGATATGTATTTTAAGATACTCAAAGCACTTTCAGATCAACACTAATCTTCTCTACCCTGCATTGCATTATGGGATTGTATTGTTGATTTTCCCTTTTTTATCTACATTCAGCGAAGCACTTCAAAATTCAGGAAAAGTGGTACGAAATAAGCACGCCTCCTCGGCGTTTTGCATCGTGCCGGGGCGCGTCTATTAGGTGAAATACGGTAACCCTTTCCCAAACAAGACCTGGTTTTGACGTTCCTATTACAAAAGGCTTGGGAAAACATTGAAACAAAAGAAGAAACTGCTGATAACCAGCAGTTTCTCCTTTTGTCTAAATATTTTCTATGCCATATTTTACACAAATTTCATCTTTAATAACTTCCATTTTGTCATTTGTGACAGTTTTTGAAGTGGATCACCCTAAAATTTTGTTGTTTGGTAAAGGGTTAAGTATGATAACAAAAAAATCAAAGTGAAATAACTTCATAATGTCATCGCAACCTTGTGCTGTTTGGTAAAGGGTTAAGGAGAGATGGCTTCAAGCCCTGTAATCTTCTTATTGTTTCCACTTCTGAAGATTTTAGGACAACTTGAGACTGATTTTTATAACAGACTTATGTCAATGGTGATTGATGCTGATATACATCATGTTATTGTACAATATAGCATAGAAAATATTGAGGCAAAAGGAGAAAATTCTGGTTATCAGCGTTTTCTTCTTTTGCCTAAATATTTTCAAAAAACTTTTCAATTACCAGACATCAAAGCAGGTGTTGTTTGGTTAATGGCTTCAATTTTGCCTTGTAATCCTCTTACACTGTTTCCACTTTTGAAGGATTTAAGAAAGACTTGAGACTGATTTTTCTAACAGACTTATGTCAACAGTGATTGATGAACAATAAAGATCAAAATTGATCAATCAATAATATAATTATTTATTGATGAATCAAATGTTTAATAAACCCTTTCCAAAGCATTTAGACTTAATTTTGAAGTCCCTGGCCTATCTGGAAGGTCTGGAAATATTGTGATAAAAGAAGTTTACTTTGTTGCGTTTATCTAGCAATTTCTTCTTTCCCATTTTAACCCTTGTCCTCCTGACTTTTAATTTTTATAACATATTTTCCATGTAAGAGACATCTCAATTTCCAATTATTATATTATTATTGTCCAACAAGGTTAACCCGGGACAACTTAATTTTCGTGCGCAAAGTCCGTTAGTGGAGCGTCTTAACAAAACAAAGCCGAAGTGGGGTCATTACATATGCAGATGTCCCGGGTTAATCTTGCTGGACAATATATGCAATAATTGTTTTAATTCTATCATTATTATTTTTGCTACAATAACTGTAATTGGCAAAGATCAGCCGTTATGAATGTAAAAGCTTTTTTCACAACAGAAATACATGTACGACAAAACAGCATGAGATTGGTTAAATTCAGATGCCCCATTGATCAAAAAGTGCATCATATATTAGTACAGTTATATTTTGAATGGATTTGAACTTTTCACCCACAAAATCTTAATTGAGCTTATTAACCATATACAGATTTGTGCCACAAATGAACGTCCAAACGCACGAGAAAGTGGTCATGTTTAAAAGGGGCACAAATGTGTAGCGTTTAATTTGAAAAATTAACAAGGGGTTATGTCCCTTATTGTACCCTATTTGAAATGAAAATATTTGATGACGTCATTATGACGTAATTTTGTCTAAAATATGCCACATTACTCATGTTATTGTTGTTGTGAAGTGTCACAGTGGGGAGAAGAAAAATGCTTACCCCTGACACAAAACAGCTGTCGTTTCTTTATATCACTCGGGAATTCGTCAATCAGGATTAGCTCATAGATTAGGAAAACATAGGACTACAATTACTGGATTTATCAACAGATATCGTTAAAGAAATAGTGTGGAAAACTTGCCGAGAAGTGTTGCCCCGACGAAAATCGGTGAATGTGATGGTCGGACATTACCATAGGTCTTGTCAAACAATACAGAGAGCAGACCTAGACGGCCATTACCGGACTTTTTAATCAAGTAAGGTACTCTAATGTTTGGAAAAGGACAGCTCAGAGAAAATTGTATAGTGAAGGATATCATATGTGTGATATTTTGAAAAGGATTCGCATTCGTGAGGTCAATCCTGAATCCTGCTGTGTGAACCAATACAAGGCGGAAAAAAGAATTTATTTCAAGATATGGTCGGCCCAAAGTCCTGACTTGAACATTATTGAAAATGTTTGGTATTGAATTAAAAGACAACTGAAAAAACTACCCTGAAGTAATCGACACCCGAGATGAACTCGAGGCAGCCATTAGAGACACATGGACAAATATCCCTCTAGAATATATAAGGAACTTGTATTGCAGCATACCTAAAAGGATTCAGAATGATATGAAATCAAAGGTGTAATTTACAAAATATAAAGGTAAATAATTCAAGTTCAGTGTGTTAAAAAGGTTTTGTTTTCGACTGTTCATTTAGAGTTGACTATCGCCATTTTGATTTTGGACGTTCATTTGTGGCACAAGTCTGTAGCTAGTAATTATCATCCTTCCAGCAAAAATTGTGGTTTTTGAACCCTTACTCTACCATTTTTCTGGTTTTAGGGGTTTGAATAACTATTTTGTCACTGGGTATTTAAAGCAAGAAATTTTCTATATGTTTTCCCTTTTAACATCATAAACAATATTTTCAAAAGTAGCAGGAGGCTGTTTTACTCCAATTCAGTCATATAGAAGGGGAAGATTCACCTAGGAGTCTGAGGACCTGTAGATGGCCCATCAAACTGCCATCATTGATACCAATCACCTTGTTATTGATTCAAAATTATTAATGACCCTCAATATATTTAAAAAAGCAAGATGAAGTACAAGTAGAAATTGAACAGACTGCTTGGCTATGCTGACTTGAGTCCACTAACACATCGCTGCGTTTCATCAAAAACCTTGTAACTGCAGCAATGGCTCTTCAAATAACACAATGAAGTTCAACTAATGGAGATTGTAAAAGAAATTGAATAGTAGACAAACAATAGATTATGATGAGAAAGTCGTATATGCAGGCTGATTTTAGTCTGTTTTCAATACTCTGCCATCACCAAGCACCAAATGGGTGGGAGAATGCAAAATTACAACCAACAATTATATTGGTGTTACAGAAACTGTTGCACAATACATTGAAAATACTGTAATCAAACCTTCAAACTTAAGAAGATGTGTTTGTGAAACACAAATGCCCCTGAAATGGCCATTTTTCTAAAATGTTACGTTTTCTTAGAGTAAAGGGTTGATAAGGGTTAACAGATGCCCTTGAGAAAGGTCAAACTGCATGGAACAGATAGATATCATTGGAAGGAAGTTGCATACCACATTTGAGCTTTGCATGTCACATACTTTTGGAGAAAAGGCCAGTGTTAACTTTTCAGACAGACAGATGGACAGACGGACAGGCAGACAGACAGATGGAGACGAGTTTACCAATATGCCCCTGTATCGAAAGAGCATTAAATTTGACCTTACCAATTTGACCATTTATATGATGACTCATTGGACCTAAGGACATTTTTTGTAAAACATCCAAAATGATAAATGTATATCCATCTTCAAAAACATTCCTACACCCTACTACATTCAAAATTTGTTGTTTGTGTGTTTGTTTAAAATTTCATCATGCCAAAAAATATTTTGTTTTCTTCGGTATCAACAGAACTAGGTGCTCTAAAATGCTTTAAGTCTAGCTTAAAAGTTTATCAAACATGCCTGATAGCTGATATTTCTTCAATGTGTTTCTCTTGACAAAACAGCTGCACTGAAATTAAAGCAATTGATGGAAATGCACTGAGCATGACAAAGATTTTTTAACATAGCTTTAATCAATTTTGAAAAATGAATCAAGTTCATTCACATGTTCATTGACAGGTCAGATGCACCCTGATTGTCAATGATTGATGCTCCAGGGTTGAAATGGTTTGACCTCCTTGTCCAGTTTAATTGCCTCCCAAGTTATCATCAGATCAGCAATATACCAGCTCTGACACCTTTCAATATGTTATCAAAACTAATAATTATCCCTTTTTAATGGAGACTGAATCAGGGTTCATATATCAAAGTTCTGAAATTGAAACTGAAATTACTGTAAATTGTACAAAGATTATGTAACTATGGACCAGGTTGAGTATCACTTGCCTACTTTCTGATGATTCCAATCTCAGAATCTAAATGAGCCATGATCTGGAATAATGTCCCTTATAGCATTTCAGAAAGTCATGTTTCAAGGCCACCATCTGCCCAAGTGAAGTCTGACCAGGATCAATACTACTCCTCTACTGTTGATACAGGCCATGAAGAGGCTTTTGGAGAACAACATGGTTCTTGATCAGACTGCGTGTATACGCAGGCTGATCTGGATCCATGTTGGGCTCAAAAGCTTTAATGGACCTTTTTCCAGATTCCGGCTCAAATTTGTTCTTCAAGCTGTGCTTAGTTTTATCCTTTATTTCCGCCATACAGGCGAGCATGAAAAATTTACAAACAATAGAAATTAACATGAAAGACAAATACGAACATGAAAAACATATCAGTCATACATCACACATACAAGTATTCTCATACGTTGTTCATTAGCCTTTTCCCTGACAGCAAAAATCTAGCCTGATCCTATTTGAATTAAGATGATATTAAAGTTTTTATCACAAAAAAAAGACAATGTGAATAATATAGAAGACCCATAGAGCTTTTTACGGAAAAGTTAATTATCAGTATTTTCTGTTTCTTAATGCATTATACTTAACTACGTTTTTTTTCTATTAGGTCTGTAATGTCAAAACCAGGTCTTATTCGGAAAAGGCTAATTAAACAACGCATTGACAATCTGCAAACACTCTCATTTACAAACAAGAATTGTCCGCGGACAATAAAGCTCGCCCAAACGAGAGCTTGTCACAAAGAAAAGTCATTTCCTAGGTCAAAGTAAAAAGGTCATGGCCCAAAATGAAATTTTGTAAAAGTAGGTCAAGCTCCATGGTCAAGGTCACAAGGTCACAGGTCATGGTCAAATGTGAACTGTGTTGAAATGAGGTGTCCGTGTGTGAAATATCAAGGCTGTAGGTGTAAAAGGACATGAGTTATAGGCCAAGTTAAAGTTTTTTGAAAGTAGGTCAAACTCCAAGGTCAAGGTACAAGGTCACCGTCAAATGTGAACCGTGTTGGTAGGTGTCCATGTGTGAAATATCAAGGCTGTAGGTGCAAAAGGACATGAGATATAGGCCATGTGAAAGTTTTTTAAAAGTAGGTCAAACTCCAAGGTCAAGGTCACCAGGTCCAAGGTCATGGTCAAATGTGAAAAGTGTTGGTAGGAGGTGTCATTGTGTGAAATATCAAGGCTGTAGGTGTAAAAGGACATGAGATAAAGGCCAGGTTAAAGTTTTTTAAAAGTAGGTAAAACTTCAAGGTCAAGGTCACCAGGTCCAAGGTCATGGTCAAATATGAAAGGTCTTGGTGGGAGGTGTCCATATGTGAAATATGAAGGCTGTAGGTGTAAAAGGACATGAGCTATAGGCAAGGTTAAAGTATTTTAAAAGTAGGTCAAACTCCAAGGTCAAGGTCACAAGGTCCAAGGTCATGGTCAAATGTGAATCATGTTGGTAGGAGGTGTCCATGTGTGAAATATCAAGGCTGTAGGTGTAAAAGGACATGAAATATAGGCCAGGTTAAAGTTTTTTAAAAGTAGGTCAAACTCCAAGGTCAAAGTCACAAGGTCCAAGGTCATGGTCAAATATGAAAGGTCTTGGTGGGAGGTGTCCATATGTGAAATATGAAGGCTGTAGGTGTAAAAGGACATGAGCTATAGGCAAGGTTAAAGTATTTTAAAAGTAGGTCAAACTCCAAGGTCAAGGTCACAAGGTCCATGGTCATGGTCAAATGTGAATCATGTTGGTAGGAGGTGTCCATGTGTGAAATTTCAAGGCTGTAGGTGTAAAAGGACATGAAATATAGGCCAGGCTAAAGTTTTTTAAAAGTAGGTCAAACTCCAAGGTCAAGGTCACAAGGTCTAAGGTCATGGTCAAATGTGAATGGTGTTGGTAGGTGTCCATGTGTGAAATATCAAGGCTGTAGGTGTAAAAAGACATGAGATATAGGCCAGGTTAAAGTTTTTTAAAAGTAGGTCAAACTCCAAGGTCAAGGTCATGAGGTCAAAGGTCATGGTCAAATGTAAATGGTGTTGGTAGGAGGTGTCCATATGTGAAATATCAAGGCTGTATGTGCAATAGGGCATAAAATATAGGCCAGGTTTAAGTTTTTTTTAAGGCCAGGTTAAAGTTTTAAAAGAAGGTCAAACTCCAAGGTCAAGGTCACAAGGTCAAAGGTCATGGTCTCAAATGAAAGGTCTTGGTGAGAGGTATCCACATTTGAGATATGAAGGCTGTAGGTGTAATATGGCATGAGATATAGGCCAGGTTAAAGTTTTTTTAAAACGGTCAAAAAGTGGGTCAAACTCCAAGGTCAAGGTCACAAGGTCAAAGGTCATGGTCTCAAATTAAAGGTCTTGGTTAGAGGTACCCACAGGTGAAATATGAAGGCTGTATCTCTAACAGGGCATGAGATATGGGCCAGGTTAAAGTTTTTGCGGACGCTGACGCCGACGCAGACGCCGACGCCGACGCCGACATCCGGGGGTATGACAATAGCTCTTCCGAGACTATCGTCCCGGGCGAGCTAAAAAATCGAAGCCTACTACATAATTATATACAATAAATCATAGAAAGCAGCCACCAAATCCTTATCGCGGCCAGAAAACGAAAAGGGTTGGTCGAAAAAGTCGACTACAAAAATTAAGTGGACGCTTGTCTAATCATTATTAAACAATACTCTAAAGGCTTAGATGTGCGGAGTCCCAAGTATCACAATGAACACAATTTCGATAATCATGTCCTTGAATTTGCAAACTGTTTTCAAAGGAAACCCCTAATTCAGAAGATCACAAAAGAGAAAGCTTTGGAATGCAATGAAAGGTAAGATGTAAATGCTAGAGGCTGTTGCTTCATGAGCCGCGTGCGATTTAGGCCAGAAGTTGTCTTCTGGAAGAAGAAGATGCAGTCTGGTTCCCGCCTCTGATACACTACGTAGTATTTTTTCTACTATGTAGTGTATCAGAGGCGGGAACCAGTCTCTTCTGGAAGAGCTCTTCTGGCCTAAATCGCACGCGGCTATAGAAATCAGTAATTATTGTTACAATGTTTATTCCTTCATTCATAACTGTAGGAAATAGGTAATTCCAGGTCAATTAGTAATTACAGAATTGATCAATAAAGCAATATTGATATTTTAAATGTGGTCACAACATTTATTATTAATATTGCCAGCAGGGTTTTATGATTCTATTGATGACAACACAGATTTTATTGATAGTGACAATATTTTCAATAGATTCTTTAGATAGTACCGATATAGATCTATCTCTTTATCTATCAAAATATTAACAATGACCGAAACAATGAGGAAGTTTAACACACAGATAGGGCCCTACAGCCAAAGTGCAGATCTCCAATTATCATGCATTGTTTTTTACTTCATCTAGTTCATCATTAGAATGCATTGCATCCTTTAAATGGCGACGGTAACAGATGGTCTAATTGCAAAAAATGAAATTTTTTGAAAAAATATGCAAAACTTTTGTGTTGACCACCTCGGGATGGTTAATAATATGCGATTCAGACAGAGAATGAGCCGAAATTACAAAACAGATAGCTGAATTTAGGGAGAATCCAAACCTAAATTCAACCCCATCACTGATGGGGTTAGAATTATTTTTAAATTGTTGCGCATGCGCATACAGCGCGGACCATGATTCAAACGAGATTCATACTTGAATTTCAATATGACGTCATCATGTATGTTGTGATGTCATTTAAGAAAGTCGCATGTCCTACTGTTTTGACCTACTTTCGACATCGCTTCATGAATTTGGTATCAAATTGCGAAAAAAATGAGTCGTTGCTTCAATAGTTTGTCGTAATCATTTAATCAGGTCATATAAAGCTTAAAAAGTGTACATTTCGTTTGTATTTGACAATTTTTGGGTCCAAATCTGGGAAATAGTAGCTTTAAAATTTAACAAAACTTTAATGCCCATCAAGAAGATTATCTGATATACCCATGAAACACTAACAGCCCTATCTTCCTCAAAATTGCAAGATTATAATGGCCTGTATTATTTTGTCAGGTAATTTATTGTTGGCCTAGGATTTAACTGACCTATGGGACCCACAAACAAGAGTGCACTTCATGCAATTTGTGCACTATTCCATTTATACATGTATTTCGTTTATATAATTTCATACCAATTCAACAAAGAAATAGAAAGATATCCCATTACCACACAGTGACACACACCTTTTGACTCCCTACAAGATTATGGCTTTGGAAAACATTGTGGAAAATGAAGAAATTGCTTGTGACAAGCAATTTATTCATTTCCTACAATGTCTTCCATACAAAAAGACATACAAATGTAAAATTTCATTCAGTTTTAATTGTGGTCTGCAACATCTTTGAATCTGGAGGAGTCTAAAATTTGTCATTTGGTAATAGGTGCAACAGTCAACCTATCACTGGCAGACAGACAGACAGACAGAAACAGACAACCAATACAGAGCAGTGACCTAAAAAGAAGTTCTAGCAGCTCATTAACTAATATCAGCTTTTCTTTAAATACCTAGTTATGAAATAATTTATACAATTGAGATAACATTTAAAAATACAAACTTAGAACAACATGTTGTAATCAGCATTTACCCCCTAATTCTCTCAATTAATTGCAATTTGCTATTATAACCATTTTTTGCACATTTTCAGCCATTCTACTTTTGTCACATGCACCACCTTGCATTAACTTCGATCTTTTTTATCTGAATATTGCACAATATTTACAGAAAAAATTGAAATAACAGAAAACAGCATCACAATTCCATCACTAATAATGTTTACACAATCAACACAAAAATTCCAATACAGCATCTCACTGACCATTCAGACCGTGGTACACAAGGCAAATATTGTTAACCCGACAACTGACCAGTGTCCGGTTTAGACCATTGGTCACCCTGCCAAGACAATCCAATACACTAAATATCTGCTGTCCAGAAAATAGACAGATATCGTAATTAGATGTCATCTCGTTAACATGGGCACACCTTCATTTAAAGGTGTAACATGCAGAGCCCCAAGCAATCGCTGATATTCTCGTTTAAATTTTCTTATTCTAACTCCAAAACCTATGTTGTGGGTACTCATTTGAATCGTCTTGTTGAGACGATTCAAATGAGTACCCACAACATATAGTTTGATGTACCATTAAAGAAATTTTGTAATTTGAAACATGAAAACTATTTTGTATCTGTAGCTCTGGTTTATGTAATAGTGACACCTTGTTACTAAACCAGCTTGACCCTAAGGCAAGGAGGCATCAATGGCCTGGCTTTATCTACTTTAAACATCAAAATGGGCTAATTTGAAAATAAGAAATAAATCATCACACAATTAAATATAGGGGAGGGTCCCAGCTGTGTCATTAAGCTTTTATGTTTGACCTTTAATGGTATTTGTGACCCAATGACCTTGAAGATAAGCATCATTTGACCTTTTGAGTAATAAATTTCATCATTTCAACTTTTATGTAATAAACTTCAAACAAATTATGTATAGGTAGCCTCTTACCTACTTAGCGACATCATGTTCATAATTTGTTCTTATTTCATATACCGAGGTGTTGAGAAAATGTGACCAAAAACATGTCGTTCACACAACAAAAAGTTTCAAATTTAGAGTCATCTGTCATTGTCCTTTAGGAACTATTCTTTGAAGTCTGGGTTTACCCTTCTCGCCAATTAACTGTTAACATTGATACTTACAACGGATTTGACCACAAAGGAAACACATTTGAAATAATAAATGGTTGTCTTTGATAAAAAGTACATGTGACTAATGTCAGAGACCGTAAGTAAGATTACACATTGCGAGAAATTGACTCGATCAGTCTCTAGAATTCGAGCAAAAATTTAATATGTTCAGGAAAAGGTAAACTGAAAAGAACATCTCTTAAATGTTTACATTAATGGGGCTAATATAAACAATACCGGTACAATATTCTGAATTATCAAATCAAATCTGTCATCTAGACCTATCAAAAAATAAGAAGCGGGCATTATGAACTTTTGTTAAATTCCCCAATAAGAGGCAAAATGTCGCTAATGGTTGATACAGCTAATAGGCAAGCATGAAATTACAGGGTATAATAATTAGCTTTTTGATCATTTAACAAAATTAATCATTATAATTATTTCATCCTCTCCCAAACAACAGGGGCGCCGTGGTCTAGTGGTAGGAAGCGGGCTTTGGGATCGAGAGGTCCTGGGTTCAAATCCCGCCGAGGTCACGGGAATTTTTCTGAGCAAAAAAGTTACCCCACGTTGCTCCTCTACACCCAGGTGTATAAATGGGTACACGGGAGAGTTGAAGGCCGATGTGCTGTGGCTGCCGCAGGCGCCGACTGTAAACAGCTGACTTGAAGCTCGATGATCATGGAGTAAAGTGTGAAAGTCGCGCGAATATGGACCTAGTTCGTAAATTTGAGACTATAAACCACCTTTACTTTTTTACTAACATGATTCCTATCTGAGGTCTGTCAGTAAGTCAGCCGAAAATTTTGAAATTGAACGTTAATTTAAGTTAGATAGAGGAAATATTAATATTCAGATTTATTTTTTGGGGGTTTTAAGCCATCTTCAACTGCTATGGTCATAATAATGCGGTTAGAGCACCTGACCATGGATTCCTGTCGTTTCCCATACCAGTACTACCACAACATACTAATTGATCCTCTAGCAGCTCCCCCACATAGATTAACCATTATCAAACCATTGGTGGGTGACATTTTTGTCAGAAAGGATATTTGCCTCTGCCAGGGATCAAACCCCTGACCTCTAGAGTGAGAGGCAGATGCGTCACCAACTAGCTGCTTTATGGCCATGGCCCTTATTAATATTCAGAAATTCATTGTAGAGCATTGGCGTAAATATTTCCAAAATGGTCCTTTTTGTTAGACATCACATGTCACTGTTTTTCAACATTACGAGAAGCAATGATTTGTGATTATTAGCTGCTATATATTTTTATGTTGTGCCGAAATTCTGTTCAGGAAGATAAATGATATAAGACATACATTTCCTGAATTTTATGCAGAATTTATGTTTTCAGGAAAGATAAGACCCAGAATTTGTGGTGCAACTGATAACTAACATATTCACCATGGCAACACTTTACCAAGAATCAAAATTTCTGATAATTTAGAATATCTAAGTGTTGCAGAGCTAAATTTACTTTATTATACTTCAGACCATAATTCCAGAAAGAAGAGCAGAAACAAAGTAGTCATAGTCATGTTATTTGCATTGGTGATGCAAAAATGAGCTCTGAAGGAGCATTAGGGAGGGCCCAAAGGCACAAAACTCTTCAAGGGGGGTTGTGGGGGCATGTCCACGGAAATTTTTTTCAAACAAGATGTATTTGTGAAACACCTTGAATGCCCCCAAATTGGCCAATGTTGAGTTTTAGGACAGACAGTCAGACTGTCAGACAAACAGACAGACGGACTAGAGTAAAACAATATCGTCGTTGTAAATGCAAAACCTCGTATCTCGTTTTTGGAAAATTTTAAAGGGGAGGTAAAAAAGTGTAATAACTTTTCCCAAACTGAAATGTTTTACTTGAAATTTGGACATATTGTTCACAAATGGTTGGTCATTAAAACTGATCAGTAAAAATATCTCAAAACCTGCAAGAAATGTCTTTAACTGGGCACACAACTTTGTACATTGAAAATCGCAGGAATCGACATACAAGGTTTTGCATTTACACCGAAGATATGCCCCTGATCTTTCGATACGGGTGCATAAAAATATAGTGCTATTTAGTGCATTCTTAGTCCAGACTTATTCTTGCACACAATTTTGAGGATGTTTAGAACAATTTTCAGGTTTGCTCTTCTCTCTGTACCATGTACATGTACATTTTCAGTCATGAATTGGTTGGTCAACATCAGGATACAATTTCATCATTGCAAAATGTTGCATCTAACTTATTTATTAATGTGGTAAATTCCATACCTGCTGCACTCATGGACATAGAAGTTGTACTGAATAGGGATGTATCAGGTTCCATAATTATCTAAAAACTAACTAAACTCACCGGCACGGATCCTGTCCCCATGTCCACTGGCTGCAGATCTTTTCAGCACTTTTAATTCCCCACCTGAAATTATACAGGGAGTTTTATATTTACCAAAGGGAGATAATTCCCATTACAAAAAACATGTCTTAGATTTCTTCTTCAAAATGTTTTAACCCATTACTAGACGGCAACATTTTTGACTGGCCCAAATTCAATTTCTAGGGACTGAAATTTTACATTTTTTGGTCTTTCTGTGTGGAAAACATTGTGGAAAATGAAACAAGAGTTGTCCGCGGACAACATAGCTCGCCTATACGGGAGCTTGTCACAAAAACAGCTTATTTTTTAAAAGTAGGTCAAACTCTAAGGTCAAAGTCACTAGGTCTAAGGTCATGGTCCCAAATGAAAGGTCTTGTTGAGAACTATCTATGTGTAAAATATCAAGGCTGTATCTCTAATAGTGCCTGAGATATAGACCAGGTTAAAGTTTTTCAAGTGAAGACGCGACGGGACGCGACGCGACGCTGACGCCGACACTAGGGCTGTGACATTAGCTCCCCGGACATAAAGTCACGGCTCGCTAAAAATTGCTTATCACAAGCAATTTCTTCATTTTCCACAATGTTTTCCAAATCTTTTTTTCTTGGGGGAAGGGGGGCATCAAAAAGTGTCACTGTATGGAAATGGGTAAAAAAATTTCAGTGGATATATACAGGGATGTCTCAGGGATAATTCTGGCTCTGAAATTGCTTGAGAGAAAATGTCTCATTTAGCCAAAACTTATGAGAGAAAATGAATTTTCAGTGAGAGATTTTATTTTACATTTTTCTGTGAGATTTTTCTCCCATTGAGCAAATTTGAGTCAGATTTTTTGCAGAAAAATGAGAGGATTTGCACAAATCTCGCCCCAAAATTATACCTGATTTCTGTATAATATTTAACAAAGGTAGATAATTCCTAATACAAATCCATTCTAGAATCAGAAACAATGAATTCTTTTGTGAGTTCTGTCTAAATTAGCAATCCATAGATTTGAACTTATTTTAGAAAGCATTGTGATAAAAGAAGCTGAATTGAGATATTCATATTATTGAAAGGCATTCATTTTGCTGTCTGAGTATAATTAAGCTTCCTTCAATCTAGACCAATCTATAATAATAATAATAATTATTGTCTTTAAAGGAATCAGGTTGCTACATTAGTCTCCAAATAAATTAAGCTACTACAATATAGTTGGAACTTGATTCTGTTGCCATGGTTTCTACAAACATTTTACTGATAGCTAAGGCTGAATCTAAATTTCTTGAGACTCATTCATTGTCACTATCATTCTATGAAATTATGTATGAGACAGTTTTCAAATTATCCAAGTCAACCCTTTCCCATGCAATTTCTATAGTTTCTATAGCCTTGAATTAAAGAAATCTACAAGATTATAGTAATATAATTGTATTTTGTCAATAACGATTTTCCAAAAATTAACAAATTCAGCTTACCGTATGTGTTACATTGAATGACTTGGTATATACTATCTGGGGACCAGTGCAAGAGCATTCAATGCTAAAACTAGAAATCTATCACTAACGGTGATAAAATACCCCCCCCCCCCCCCCCCCCGCCAACTTAGTCTGGACAAGCCAAAAACAAAGGGTAATAATTCACAACATAAGCAAGGTAGAGTTATGCTCCTTGTCCACTGCACTTCTCCATAGTTATCAACCCATGAAAGTTTATGATCATGGCTACTTTACTTTCAGAGATACGCTCCAGACAGGTATTTTGTCCACGGACAGACAGACACACACACACACACACACACACACACACGGACAGACATGTTTATTTTAATATCATCTGGTAAAGAAATGAATTGTTTCTATTACATCAGCTTGCTCTCTGTCTTTCATAGACAATATAAGTAAGTAACCTGTCAAGCCCAATTCTCATTACCAACATATTTCCCTTTGATTTCTCCGAGCCTCATGACAACGACTGCGACTGCTAATTGATAGTGGCTGCTAATTAGCAGCCAGGGTCGGTTCCCAGTCTGTTATCACACAAATTCTACTATAAACCCTTCCCCAAACAAAACCCTAGTTTAGACGTTCCTATAATAGAAGAGGCTTGGGAAAACATTGAGGCAAAAGAAGAAAATGCTGATAATCAGCATTTTCTTCTTTTGCCTCAATGTTTTCTATGCTTTTTTGAACACAAATCCTACTCTACTTTATCGTCGTCAGCAACAGCAGCAGCATTCAATCTGAAGGAGTCAAATTTGTCGATGTCTGTGAAAGGAATAACCGTGAGCCCAGAAAACAGGGGACCGGCTAATTGAGCATTACTTACAGTAACTAAATTCACACTTTCATCGGAGTGTCTGCATTTCTGCTTAATTATTGCAGACATCTCAAGAAATTATTAATTAGATCCTTAACCATACTAAATGTATAATTTATAGAGGAGAAAAATAATATGCTAGAAATGATAAATGAAGATATAAAGTATAGGATTTTATCTTTGATTAGAAACATAATGTTAAGCCCAATATAAGACATATTGAAAGATCAGGGGATTCTTGTCCATCAGCAACACCATTAATTTTATAAAGGCCTGGTCACATACACAATTCCATGTCCACATCACAGCCGAAGGATGTCCAAAGATGGTCAGTTCACCTCTACAGCATAATTTTGGGCGCGATATGGATGTGATGCGGATTGCATGTGACTAGGCATTAAGCAAATTTTCAGAACAGAATAATTGGGCAACAGAACAATATGGGGCACTCAGATTGGCTCAGAGCAATCTAGAGCAGTTGCATAGTGTGACTCATTGTATCTTTGGTCAGAAAGAAAGGAATATCATAGTCATATTGCTCAGGTTCCAAGATGTTTTAGCTTTTCAACGAAAAAGATTTTTTGATGAAAAGCAGCGATATAATTAACAAAATTTTCTACCAGAGACAAATATTTGGAAACATGTTTGTAATTTAATGACATTACCAGACGTCTATGATCGTCCTAGTAGGGTTCAAATAAAGTAGGAAGTTAACACATGTTTTTCCCAGGAAACAAGGTTTTAAACCCTTTACTGAAAATGGAATTCTTGCTATTATAACCACTTTAACCCTTTCCCAAACAAGACCGGGTTTTGACATCCCTATTAGAAAAGGCTTGGGAAAATATTGAAACAAAAGAAGAAACTGCTGATAACCAGCAGTAAAAAATGCTCTTGAAATAATTACACTATAAGAAGCACTTCTCTTGAGGCAAAGGGAATTACATTGCTTAGTATAAATAATGAGAGGATACTGTGTGAAATAAAATACCCCTGCCACTACATTTGCCAAGACAAGCGTTTCTGTCCAAAGCAAAGGGCAATAACTCACAAACAAAGCAACATTATGAGTTATGCTCCATGTACACAGCACTTAGTGAGACCTATCTACCAAAGAAATATGATGATCATAGCTACTATACTTTTACTCTCCAAAGCCGAGGTCTATTGATTAAACATCAAATATGACCTCTGCCATTTTTGGTACACAAACAGCCTTTTTGGTCGTCATATTCTAATTATAGCACATCATTTGAATTATCGAATCAAAATCATTCAGTTTTATCTTGCATGATCATTACGTATACATGACGTCGCTTCTATTTTTGGCTGAAGCCGGTAACATTTGAATTATCGAATCAAAATCATTCAGTTTTATCTTTTTTGATTACGTATACATTACGTCGCTTCTATTTTTGGCTGCAGCCGGTAATTTGAAGCGTCAGCCAATGAAAGTTTGTATCAGCTTTTTAAATTGTTGTGTTGTGTAAAGCCAACGATTGGATACCGAAATCCCGCCAAGGCCCCGAGATTAGACGTGAAATGACCCCGCGGGAACAGAGCATCATTATATCATAATGGAATGAAGAGAGAATGTGCTCTGTTCTGAAGAGAGTACTATACTTTCAGAGATATGCTCTGGACAAGAATTTTGTACATGGAAGGACAGAAAGACAGACAGATGGACAGACAGACAGGCTAATTGGTGTATACCCCCGTAAACATTTGTTTTGCTTGGGTAGACAGACGGATGGGCAGACAGACGGATGGACAGACAGGCTGATTTCAGTATACCCCAATAAACATTTGTTTTGCTTGCGTATAATGAGTCAATCTCAATACAATATTCAATGTATAGACACAAGGATGTTGTTATAATGACTCAAGATCTATGACAACGCCTCAACAACAGATCAATGATTTCTTTGAAAATGACAAAACCATGAATAGTTACACAACATACCATAAACTAAATCCAATCCAATTAAGTATGAGAACAAGTTTAAGGTCAATGTCAACGAATACCTTGTATAATCTAGGTCAAATATCAGACTTCGTTAGCAACAACCTGTTTGTCCAATATTATTCCTATAACCATGTAACACATTCATAGCACATCAACATGTATGTAGATCTAACACAAGAGAAAATCTATCAACACAGTCACAAAACACACAAATCTGAAGTGAACAGGCTTGTATTTCACAATGAGAAGACAAGTTTGTTTATATGAACACACAAAAGGAAGTTAACAATCGTTTAATCAATGGGAGAAGCACAATGCCACACAATATTGGACTAGTCAATAGTTACGCCAGCTTCCACGAGAGCTTCAGTGAGTCAGTCAGGGTTCAGAGGTAAATATACTGTACAAAATTGTGAAGGAAAGTGGTTAAATCTATACTGTATGAAATTATTAAAAAATATGGTCTTGCATCATAATGATAAAATTAACTCAAAAATGAAACTTGATTATAGAAAATATGAATTAAATGTTTCTTTTCCATTAAAACTTTCTTAAAGTACACTCTGAGTACCTCTCCTTAGCATATAAGGATCATCAAAACAAAATATTGTTTGAGAGGGGCAACAGGTGCCAAAGTAACCAACATTCTCTTCAATATATTTTTATCAGGAGAAACACTTTAGGACAATTTCTTGTAAACGCCGAGAACATTCTAAGTGATGTGATGATCAGCATTTTTCTCCTTTTGCCTCTATGTTTCTGAGCTATTTCATTCACAAATTTCACCTTCAGTAACATCAGTTTCGTTGTCTGCAGCAGCTTTCAAATTGGACCACCTTAATATTTTGTTTTAGAAAGTGATTTATACTTTCACCAGTCTAGCATTTTGTCTTCTAGAAAAGGATTGCAGCAGAAGATTGAGTCACTAGGGAAACAGACCCAATATATGTATGTATGTGAAGCATTATTCAAAAGACAAACCATCACTTCTTTTCAATAAAAACCTCATAACTGCAGCTTAAAACAAGCTGCAGTTACAAGGTTTTTATTGAAAAGCAATATTGTACAGCTGTGCAGAAAATAACACTGAATCAATAAACGAGGAGACAATGTTTTATCATGAGTTTTTCTGTTAGAGACAATGTAATACAAAGTGTATTGGCTTGAAACGTTCAATGAAACAACATAAATATCAATCAACTCCATATTTAACTCTTTCACTGTCAATGTCGCAGATAAGCGACCCATAGGAAGACTACCAATGTCGCCGATCTGCGACTTTCAAACATTAGCTTAATGAGGTCATTCAAGGTCAAAGTCAATGTCATCTGATTAAACTGTCTGATGAAAAATATTCTATTAGGCAAATCTGTGTAGGAGCAATGATTCCTGAAAGTTTCAGCTTCACATGATCAAACACTGATTTTGTACTTTTTCATAAACTGATAAGCCCTATTATGTAGTTTCCAAAATTTGGCATTGGAAATGAGACAATTCCAGAAAATTTGGCAGCGAAAGAGTTAAACTAGCAAACCCGGTTAGCACATTTGATAACATTACACACTCTTAACCCTTTCCTAAAGGACAAAATTTTAGGGTGATCCACTTCAAAAACTGATACAAATGACAAAATGGATGTAATTAAAGATAGAATTAGTGTAAAATATGGCATAGAAAATATTGAGACAAAAGGAGAAACTGCTGGTTATCAGCAGATTCTTCTTTTGTTTCAATATTTTCCCAAGCCTAATCTATTACGGACGTCAAAACCAGGTCTTGTTTGGGAAGGGGTTAATCATGGAATCACAGGTTTAAATCCTAGTTTGGCTAATAGTTTGTGACATTCTACAAAGAATGGATGAACTGTTAACCTACCCTCTACATCTGGTGAGCATCTAGTAGCTCAAATAGAATGTTTGTCTTTGTAACAGTGCATGAACTGTCAGAAGAAAAAGGTTTTGTGCAGCAGCAAAAATGGCATTGAACATCATCAAATCAATCAATATTACTTGTTTGTTGACAAATTTACCATTGGAAAATACACATGCTTATGTCAATACAGTGGCAGATCCAGAGAGATTTCGGGTTGTTCAAACGAACCCCCTCCATAGCCTGATTATTTCATTTTCAAACAGAAATTAAGTCAAAATTGTGTAATACTAGCCAAACTACAACACTACTTGTATATTCAAACTCCCTTCAAAGAAATCCTGGATCTGCAGCAGCAATATTAACTCCAATTGAGAAAATATGTGTAAGCAAGAATAAATTATATCTTGTTGTAATATGAATGATTTACAATTACAACATTTTCAAAACTTCTCAGAACATATCATCACTTTTCAACAACATCCTCATAACCGCAGCTTAACCCTTTCCCAAACAAGACCTGGTTTTGACGTCCCTTATTGAAATGGTTTGGGAAAACATTGAGACAAAAGAAGAAACTGCTGACAACCAGCAGTTTCTCCTTTTGTCTCAATATTTTCCTTGCTATATCAGGGTTCATACAGACAGTCAATGCCAAAATTCAAGCACTTTTTAAGCACTTTTAAGCATATAATTCCATTTCTCAAGCACATTTCTTCATACACCAGTCACTAATGATGGTCTTAAACCAAGACTGCTGCAGTCCCAATATACACTGCCCTGCCACATTTCTTACATTCAAGGGGCATAATTCTTGCAAAGTAGGGGGAGGAATTGCAAAAGTGTCAGTCTCTGACATGTCTGTCTCTGTAACATCTACTTTTTTCACCAAAATAATTCTCAAGTGAAGATATTTAAATCATCTACTTTTGACCATGAATTTAGACATTCAGTCATTTTTAAGCACATTTTTGACAAATCCAAGCACTTTTTAAGGACTTTTTAAGATAGGGATCAGAATCAAGAACTTTTAAGCACTTTTTCCCTTTTTAAGCACTTTTCAAGAAACAGGCTCAAATTTAAGCACTTTTCAAGACTGTGCGAACCCTGTATATTGTACACAAATTCCATCTTAAACAAGGTCTGTTTATTGTCAACAGCAGATTTTGAAATGGAAATTTTGAAAATTTGCCATTTGGAAAAAAGGTTAACCCTTTCCCTAACGGCAAAGTTCTAGGGTGATCCATTTCAAAAACTGCCACAAATGACAAAATGGATGTTATCAACGATAGGATTTGTGTAAAATATGACATTGAAAATATTGAGACAAAAGGAGAAACTGCTGGTTATCAGCAGTTTCTTCTTTTGTTTCAATGTTTTTCCAAGTCTATTCTATTAGAGACGTCAAAACCAGGTCTTGTTTGGGATAGGGTTAAAACAAGCTGCAGTTACGAGAATTTTGTTGAAAAGCAGCAAAATAGCTGACAAGAATTCAGAGCAGAGGTGATTGCCCATGACAAAGAAAGACTCACCAACTAAGAACATGACCATCATGTCTTTATCCTTATTCTCTATTTTCTTTGCTTCTTTATTAATGGCTTCAAATACATCTTTTACATCATTAACCCCATTTTCAGAGTGTGTGTTACGCCCACTGCGGAACAACAGGTCCTCCACAGACAAAGATTCTAACTCCAGTTTGGCACCCATTTACTTTTTTCCCATAATATAATTATGTACTAGGGGCATCAGAACCAGGTCTCATTTGGGAAAGAGTGAACAAAGAACAATTATGGTGACAGTATTCCTGTATGAATACTTATGTCAATATAAAATCGAAATGAGAAAATATTTGTAGACAGGAATAAGTTGCTATAATAAAACTTGCTGTAATCATGTTTGTATTAAAACCAAGACATCTTCAATACTTCTAAGAATATATCATCACTTTTCAACAACATCCTAATAACTGCAGCTTAAAACAAGCTGCAGTTATGAGGATTTCGTTTAAAAGCAGCGATATATCTGACAAAAAAGCAGATGTGATTGTTCATGACAAAAAAAAAAAGACTCACCAACTAAGAACATGACCATCATGTCTTTATCTTTATTCTCAATTTTCTCTGCCTCTTTATTGATGGCTTCAAACACATCTTTTACATCATTAACTCCATTCTCAGAGTTTGTGTTACGCCCACTGCAGAACATCAGATCCTCTACAGACATAGATTTAAACTCCAGTTTGTTACGCATGCTCCCTCTCCTATGAAAGACATTCCCCGTTTTATTTGTATCATCTGGTGCTATTGGTGTTCTTCTTAAACCAGGTATTTTCTTTGTTACAGCAATATGTTTATCATCGGCAGTGTCTGTATTTCTGTTGGCCTTGACACTGTCATAAGTACAGCCAATTTCATTTATATTGCTAATGGAACTCTTACTTTTAGTGCAAGTATGTACCATTTCTTTATCATCAGTGGTACTTCTCTGTGCAGCAAGATTTGTTATATTGGTTTCATCATCTTTATGTTGTTCCAAACCTTCATCTTCATGAGTTGGTATAGTTTGCTCATGTTCTCTGTCCTGTTCATCATTTCCTTCATCAGTTTTCTGATAGCCACTATCTTTGTCATCACTGGAACTACATATCTCTATACTGCTGGTGCTTCTGTTGGTGCTGCCATGACTACCACGCCTGCTAGAGGTCACAGAGGTCACCGTAGATCTCGGTGAATTGTCCTCATCTGATGCATCAGAGCCTTCAATGTCTGAAAATGGAATATGTCTAATTAGGGAGCTCAGTTGTCTGCTGCGGCGTCTCATGTGTTTTGGTCTGTTACTGAAATCTGCTGATCTACTTCTGTGGAGGACTTTAGACTGGAGTGATGCCATCTTGTCGTATGTAACACTTCTACTCCTCTGTCTGCCTGTTGTGTGTCTGTCATTTCTCTCCTTCAATGACCGTCTGTGTATGATGGGTGTGCTGTGGGAAATACTGACTGTGTCCATACAACCAGAGCACCCATATCTGTCAGGACCCGGTATGTCAGACCATAGTGAACTCCTGCTCATATCGTCAGTGCTATTGCAAAACCTTGTAACTCCAGCTTTACTCAAGCTGGAGTTACAAGGTTTAGCAATTACACCAACATGATTGTCCCTGGTATGTCTGCTCAGTCTGGGCATTGTGCTGACACTGGGTGACCAACTGTTTCTTCTGGATGACATATCATACCTGCTGAGTTCACTTGGAGGTATCCGCAAGTCCCAGTATGATGTACTGATATTCAGATCATCAATACAAGATGATGTTCTAGACCATGCATGATGGCCTGTACTAATATTCAAATCATCCGCGTAAGATGATGCTCTGGACCTCCTATATTGGCCATCTGGAGATGACATTCGTGACTTGTTGTAGATTTGACCATCACTCTGTCTTCTTTGTGTTCCCCTATGATGATAGTATCTAGAATCATAAGTTTTTATGATGAGATTTCTCCCGTCCTTGTTGGATCCAATCTCAACAAACCCATATACAGTGAAATCCTTGAAGAATCCAATAACATCAAATTTATCTAGACATGTTGTATAGGTGTGTGACTGTTGTTTGATCACTTGTGGCCTTGGTTTGGTCTCAATCACCTTCTTCTCCTCTGTCCTGGCAGCACTAGGATGCTCAAATAGAGTCTCAAATGCTAGATTACCTACTAATGACTCTGACAATGAATTTCTATTTCTCACTCTCCATATTCTAGGGCTGTCACAAGCTACAGAGCTCAGATGACTAAACTGATCGCTCTCGTTATTGCTGCCAATCACAGATAAATATTTCTTCCTCCTGAAAATGTCAGAAAACCCCAGGGAGGAGCTTCTCTGTCTGAACATTTTGGGTGAGACATTGATCTGGGGAGCTGAACTTCTCCGTACATCTCTGTCCAGTTTTTGCAATGAACTCATTTTCACTCTGTATATTTGTTATAAGTACACAAGAAGTTGTTATAAGTACACAAGACATTACACATTTCTTCCACTATTAAGAGTCAAAGCATACAATCATGAAATCCAGATTAACAGTACTGTAGTCAGATTATCAGATATTCCGTAAAATATGACCTTTCTCAATGACACAAATGAACTTTTATATGTTGTTAACATTGCAATTCCTTTGAAAGCTATTAAAACTCTCTCAATTTTTCATCAACCAGAATTGTTTTTTTATGAAAACTGCATAGATATAAGCTTCACCACTATCCATTCATAAAAACACAGTTACAGCTAGAAAGTCCACAAATAAGTTTGTAACTCTCGCAATCTCATAATCAAGAATGGCAGTTAAGCAACCATTAACAAATTTCTACAGCTTAGTGCAAAACTATTGTAACTGCATATAATTCTATATGCAGTTACAATAGTTTAGCACTAAGTTGTAGATTTATGAATGTCTATTTTGGTATGTTGATGGTATATGAAATCTGACAGCTTCAGTCTCCAAAACAAGGTCATCCGAAGAGGACAATTTATCATGGAGACACTTACATCGTAATTAACACACAGTATAACTAAATGCATGAAAATGAAAAAAATTGTGAATTTTATATAATAACAAGAGATAGGGAATGTTCATTGAAATCTTACAGAAGGGTTGGATTGTTCCACATACAATTCTTCCAGTAGTAAGCCTCAGTTATTGTTGTTAAGTTAACATGAATACAAACAAGGAGCATACTCTTGTTTTAAAAAGACACAAAAGCAAATTTTTAAGGTAGATGAAAGCAAATGTGTCCTCTAAAGTTAGTTGATATTGATATTACTAAATTATCAATGAGAGTCTTACCGCCACAGTAAGAATTCAATATTGAAATCTTCAAATGTACCTACTTTTTTTTAAAACTGACCATCCAATGAATTTAATGGAAATGAAAGGAATTGTAAAACATTTTGAGTTTTCTTCTTAGAAATGAAAGGGTATCTTCACAGAAATAACTTTTTAAATGATTTATATGGAAGTCATGTTGGTATGTTTCTTTTTGAAAAATTCTAAAACAAAAGGAGGTGTATTATTTTACTATTTCTATCTGTCTGTACATCCTATCTGTGCAAGTTATAATTTGTCTGCATTACTTCTCAGGACTGCAGTTAACCCTTTCCCAAACAAGACCTGGTTTTGACGTCCCTAATAGAAATAGCTTGGGAAAACATTGAGGTAAAAGAAGAAACTGCTGATAACCAGCAGTTTCTCCTTTGGCCTCAATATTTTCTGTGCTTTCTTCTTTACGAATTCTGTCTTAAAAACATGCATTTTGCCGTCTGCAGCAGCTTTCAAATTGGACCACCCTAAATTTTTGTCGTTTGGGAAAGGGTTAAGACAACAAACAAACATGTTTTCACAGATTTGACAGGCAGGCTGGCTACTGTGCCATTAAAAGGTGAAATGACTTTATTGTGGGCTGTCACATTGTTTTTAGCCAGTCGTAATGGCCTCTGTCAAGGGGACATCTTTATCTCTAATATTTCTTTTAGTTTCATAGGTAAAGTTACTTAGAAAATAGTATATCTTGAAAGAAAGAAAATTAATTGAATTGCTCATTATGGTGCATTACAGTGCTTTCACTCCTATGATTCTGAATTATTTTGAAAAATATTTTCATATTGTCTTGCAATTAAACTTAAAAATTCTATCTATTTACATCTATACAATTGCATGAGACTCCTTGCTATGCTTTCTCAATGTCTAAACAAAACTTTGCTTGATTTCAATGGATAATCTGCCATATCAACATTAAGAGAATTGTTTCTTTATCATTCATAAGCACCATCAACTTCTACTGGCCTTATTGTACTTTAGCTAAACTTGCATTCACACCAAGTTACAACCAGGTATGTCAGACACAAGGATCTTTTAGACAACATTCTTGGTATCCCTACTAATATAGCTAGAGATGCTCTGCCAGGTCATTTATCCAGATATGTACCTGTAACCACTCAGTCTATCCCACCAGCTGTTTCTATTTTAACCCTTTCCCAAACAAGACCTGGTTTTGACATCCCTAACAGAAAAGGCTTGGGAAAACATTGAGGCAAAAGAAGAAACTGCTGTTAACCAGCAGTTTCTCCTTTTGTCTCAATATTTTTCTGTGCTGCATTAAACACAAATCACATCTCCATCAACATCCATTTGTCGTCTGAAGTATATTTCAAATTAAACAAGTCATAATTCTGGCTGTTTGGGAAAGAGTTAAGTGAAGATTTAGACAGATTCATTCAGATATGGTACATTTATTGAGCTCGGACTATTTTGGTACATTTTTATGACCAGCAGCATCATCGCATGTTATGTGGGCGTCCAGTGAAGGCCATCAGAGTTGAGATTTGAGTGACATGACCAACCTGGGGTTAATGACCAGAAACAAGATGTTTTTTGGCCCTGTATGGAAAGATCAGAGGCATATTATATGTCGAGGAAAGCAAGCATTGACTATCAATTGCTGGTTAGTGAAAATATCCTATGTCAAAAAGGGTAAAATTCATCTGAGTAGACCTCAGATTAACAAAACTTTGTCTGGAGGCTCATCTTATGGTCACAGAAGAATATGCAAAACTTTAAAACAATAGCTTTAGCAGAAACAAAGTTATGACAGATATAATTGACAGTTGCACATAAAAACTTAACCAAGAATTTTAAGTCCCAAGAGAGATAAAATTCCACTAATTCAAATGTCAGAGAAATTAATCTTTGCCTACAGACTATTATATAATATCAAGGTCACAGAAGCATGCTCAAAGTCTGAAAGCAATAACTCAAGCAGAAATACATGTACATCAATATGACAGATAATTATGACAGTTGCACACACAAACGTAACCAAGATTTGTTTTCAAGCCCTAAAAGGAGTTAAAATGTCACTTAATTAAATGTCAGAGTAATGAATACTTGCCTAGAGGCAGATATTTTGATCACAGAAGCACATGCAAAGCTTTAGAACAATAGAATCTGTGGAATTTACGACACATATGCATGTAAAACCTTAACCAAAACATTTAACCCTTTCCCAAATGGCAAAATTTTAGGGTGATCCACTTCAGAAACTGCCACAAATGACAAAATGGAAGTTTTTAAAGATAGAATGTGTGTAAAATATGGCACTGGTAATATTGAGACTAAAGGAGAAACTGCTGGTTATCAGCAGTTTCTTCTTTGGTATCAATGTTTTCCAAAGCCTTTTCTATTAGGGTCCTCAAAACCAGGCCCCGGTTTCTCGAAAAAACTTAAGTACGTTCCCATGCTCAAATCTGAGCACCATGCTCAAATCGCATGAAATCCATGTGAACTTCAATCGAATAGTCACCCTTCAACGTTGGAGAGTATTCCTTTGAAGTTGAGCATTATCTCATGAGTATATACTTAAGTTTTTTCGAGAAACCGGGGCCAGGTCTTGTTTGGGGTTTATACACTGATGTTGATAACAAGGCCTGTTCTGAAACCTGCCATCTAGAGGAATGTTTGCCATTTGAAATTTTGTTGGTGTAAATTACGCAAAACCTCGTATGTCGGTTCTTGCGATTTTCAAAGTACAAACTTGTGTGCCCAGTTTAGACAATTCTCGCAGGTTATGAGATATTTTTACTGATATAGTATTAATGACACATTATTTGTGAACAATATGTCAAAATTTCAAGTAAAACATTTCATTTTGGGAAAAGTTATTAAAAAATTTTCCCTTCCCTTTAAAATTTTCCAAAAACGAGACATGAGGTTTTGCATTGACAACAACAATTTATTGCTGCATTTAGCATACCTACTGGTAACAAAATTACCGTTTAATAAAATATATATACCTCTCGTCACTCATGCAGTCATAAATTACACGGTGGGGATTGTGCATGATGGGATGGGTAACGACTACCGACAATAGGGAACGATTTTATCAAGTAAACCGTGACGTAATTTCGGACAAATAAATAGTATTTCGTTGGTGTTGTTATAAAATCTCGTAACTACGGCTTGAATCAAACCGTAGTTACGAGATGTTATAACAACACCAACCGTTTATCAAAACATAACGGTAAACTCAGTCTATTTTTTGCACAAAATTTGATGCCAACTCGCCTCGCTTCAGGTAAGACATTTTGCAATAACTCTGTTATTTCTGTATCAATTTTCAAGCGGTTTGCTGCATGTACCCCGCCTTATCGAGCTCTTTCATCGGATGTATGACATATTAGATAACTCATGATACTTTTTCCGAAATATTGTCCCAACCGACCAGAAAGCGAAATGGTAACGACTACGGCCAAATTAACCACGCTTCAGGTAAGAATTTGTGCAATAACTTTCTTATTTCTGTGTCAATTTTCATGCGGTTTGTTGCATGTACTCCGTCTTGCTGAGCCCTTTTCTCAGATGTATTATTTATCTGGAACTTCCCTGTACTTTTCTCAAAAACCGATCCCAACCGACTAGAAAAAGGGCCTGATTTTTTGTCGTTTTTCTGGTCGGTTGGGATCAATTTTTGGACAAAGTACAAAGATTCTACAAACAAGTCATATATCCGAGGAAAGAGCTCACTAATGCGTGGTACATGCAACAAACCGCTTGAAAATTGGAGCAGAAATAAGAAAATTATTGCACAATTTCTTACCTGAAGCGAGGCAAATTTTGTCCGTACACCCAGTTTTCGTTATCCATCCCATCATGCACAATCCCCACCGTGAATTATAGACTTCACAAAAATATGGGCACCGCTCCAGGAAAACCGGGCTTAATGACAAAATTTTCGAAATTGGGATTTTTATATAATCTTATAATATAACATGTCCCGGTTAAAAATCCGAAAACCGTTTTGTGATATCTTCATTACTTTTGATTTTATAGCTATTTAAATAAAGAAGGTAAAAACAAATATCTTAACGTTTTGATGTCGATATGAAACGACGTCAGTTTGATTATGACGTCCGAATTGGTTACGTTTAGACACTATACATTCAACAGCAAAATACAATATGTAAAAAAGAAAAATGAACTAATAGATATAAATTAAAAATGTTAATGTCCACGTCTTTCGCATAATGACAGTTACTGAGTTTGAACTGCTGGACACAAATCATTCTGATGTACTGGTCGCACAAATGGACGCACACTTCTGTACAGGTACTCTTGCCTTTGACGTGTCAGACCGCTAGCGGGAAGAACTTGTGGCAGCTCATCTCTGGTAAAATTAACACCACCACGGACCGTTCTGATACTGGTCTCGTCAGAATCTCTGTCTGTCTTGACGAAAACAACACCTGGAACCGCTGACGTCATTCGGAAATATTGATACTTCCTGTAATATAGTAACTTAATTCGTAAATAACATGCTAATAATTTTTATTTTATTTTTTTAAGAATACAAAATATATGCATACAAATTCATTGTCCTACATGTATATTTCATTGAAATAAAAAAACCCCAATTTACCGCATGTAGTTAAGTGCGCGTGCCTTAAAAAAAGACAAAATGGTTTGGAAATTACGGCAGTTACATTAGATGTACTATCATGATAATGATAGTATTAAGGAAGTCAATACCGAATGAAATTCACGTGACGTCCAAATCATTCGGGTGACGTCGTAAACATTCGGCGATGAAGAGTCGGTATCTTCTAACTCATTATGTTACCTTTTAGATCGGATTTGTCACGAATGTTCACGAAATCGCAAAAAATCGACGTTCCGTGAATCTCATCAGTGGTGGACAGTTAACAATTAAATATACAAACCTTATTCCGGATACTGGCTTAACTACGGGCTCTAGGAAGGATTTCCAGTCACGCCACTGCCAGGTTGGATATCGGACAGCTTTGTTTGTAGTAGACGATCTGTTTACTATCTGCTCCAGTTGTTGTAGTGAATCACAGTCCGTCCGTCTGTACAACTTCTTCAGTGAAGCGAATCCACCATCTACCAGACAACGAGCATGACCGGGAACCTGCATCATGTACTCGATCGTTTGGTGTCTCCCTGTCATCACACGCCAAGTCAAGTAACCGATGACATACTTGTTTTTGTTCTGGCCTGTAATGAATGTATACGTGCGCAGAGTTACAGATGAGGGGATTTAACAATCCAAATACAAAAAAATCTTGATCAAGCCCTAAACTGTGGATACTCATTGAAATCGTCCCATCGGAACAATTCAAATAAGTATCCCCAACACAGAATATAGTTTTGAATAATAGATTTAGAATGTCATCTCTTCCTCTTATCTGTTGCTCTGTGCGCATGTTGATATGATAATTTTATAATTTCCTTGATATAAACTAGTTACGATATTTAGGCTTTGACTTTATTAATCTACACAAAAAGAAAAACTTTGTATTTTTTTCCATAATTTGTATAGCGAAAGTTGGATTACATTAATCGCTACCATTGTATAGCAGTTGTTTTTGAGCACTTGAGTTTAATAACAAAAGGACAATTTTTTTATCACGTTAAGCGTATACATACCTGGGCAATTATCGGCATGTATTGTACAGGAAGTTTCATGACCCTGATACGTCTCCATAGCCAAGTGGATCATCGAGATCACAGCGTTCGGACCATGCGTACACGTGCCATCTGGACCAATCGTCTCGCTCTCGTCAATCAAGAAGTTCAATTGCCGGGGAATTCCATCGATACGGAAACCAAATATCTGTACTTTCCTCAGAGTAGCGAAGTAAACTGGTCCCATTTGTCTGGAGTGATGAGGCAAGCACACATTCTGGCTGAAGTCAAAAGTATAATGTACGTAATTGTCATCATACTGATCACTATATGATTCCTTCGCGCGCTTTATACAAGCATTGTATACCTCTCGTTCTTTTTGTGCAGCTAGAACATGGTCACGTAAATTATTCGCAGATTCCAATTTCTCGTCCTCTGTCACTGAGTCTTGAACTCTCTTCCTGAGTCTCTCACACGTGGCACAAACGTCGTCCCGCGGTGACGCAATTTTGATATGTGGTAAACACGTGTTCCATATTTTATTAAACGTTGAGTATTTCACTGATCTACTGGGTGGGTCTGTTTCTGCACAACTAGCCGTGTATAACTGGTGTACACTTACTTTTGTTGTATCACTTGTCAGGTACACCGGTGGAGTATTGTCACGACCGCGTGGTGCAGCTGGTTGTGGGATACCAAACTCATCTGCGTAGTTTGTTACGAATTGAACGACTCGCCTGATTTCCTCGAAAGTGAGTGACTTTGATGGCTTTCTGTTGGTGTTGCCATGGCATCGAGCTACTACACCATTTTCACTAACGTGTTTCAGTAAACTTTGGAGGGAGTGTTTTCCTATGTCAAACAAAAGCATGAATGTTTTCTTACAAATACGGCTACCTCGAAAAGTGAACTCATGGCTCAGTCTCTGTCTTTTCTTCCCTCTTTTGGTGTTGTCCTTATCTGCATCTGTAAATGATGCCATGATGTACATCTCCTTCTCTGCCTTTTCCATTTCACGAATGTTCAACAAGTGTGAATACATATCGTTCTCCGTTAAGTTAGAAACACAATTTCTTTTGCATCCACAACCAGACATCTTCACCTGACGAATCTTATCAAGATCAGGATCATCACAAGGGTCCATAACACAAACCTCATCTTCATTATCATCCGACTGCTGACTTTCTAAAAATCTTTGTGCCCGTGCGTTCACGTCCTCTATGTCTGATAAATTGTCGTCTGCTTCCAACTCCACCTCGATGTCAAAGTCCCTTTCCTCAACTTCATTACTGGCTTGTGATGCTGACGGCGTTCTTCCAAAATGATCTGAGAATAGACTCTCCAGCTCCTGTAAGATAAGATTAGTAGGTTTGTAAAAGTTTGCCAATGTTCAATTTATGTATGAAATACACATGGGTACACAGGTGCATATGATTTGTTTCGGAATTCATAATTAAACTAATAGGTAATAAAATCATATAGAGATTTCACCTCGGGATCATACCCAGAGTTCAAACTATCCAATTTTTATTCCTCTTCGATCAAAATGATATTGATACATTTTAGTTGGTCATCAAGTAGATCTAGATCTACATTTATTTCGTATGGACTATAGAAAGAGACTATAGTAAATGAAGGAAAGAAATTGCTCAACTTAGGCCAATTTTCTTCTTTTCCTTCTATTTTTCAACGGCTTTGTTTCCTTCAAAATATTTTGTTTAATATTTTGATATCCATTGATGTTTACGGTACGATATTTCCACTTTGACTTAAGCAGAATTTCCACACTCGTTATGTCGACATCGGAAAAGTCGAATATCTTCTTTAGTCGAATTGAAAATGTGACCCGGTCTAAATGAATTTTAATAACGTTTACTGAAATAATTTTAATACAATATAGCCATTGTAATTTATTTCAATTATGATCACACTTGAAGATAATCAGCAACAAGTAATGTTATACAACATGTCAATCGAATCTGGAACAAAATCTGTAGAGAAAAAACAAGCACAGTTGCTAAAAAAGAAGAAAAAATATTGCTCCGAGGACGATTCGAACCAACGCCCCCAAAACAATTTAGAGTCACGAGCAATGTGCGTATCCACTACACCACGCCGTCTACACGTGTGCGTGCATCATTTCTATTATTTAAAGGGTAAACACAACCCGAGAAATTGAGTTTACCTCGATTTTTGCAAAGTTTTCATTTTTATTGAGCAATATTCATTGAATAAGTCGGGACGGGGTTTGAAAATATCCTTTGATCATTTTACCTTAGAATCAATTACGTTTGCGTTTAATTCATATCATTATGTCACGATATTTACTTTTTCAACCAACAACCTTAGACTTGACAACGGATTGCAAGGGGATTCAGATTTCAGTATTTTAAAAGGTGTGTAATTAATGCATGTCATTGCTGTACTGTTGTTTTCTGTTGTTGTCTGTATCTTTTCTCTCGACAAATAAATGTTTTTCCGCAAAGAGTCAATAGCTCTCTGGCGCCATTTTTGGTCCACCTTCAATCGCGTCAATATTTACTAAATCGAAGATAAAATAACAAAAAGTCTAATAAAATGTCTCTTACCTCTAATTCACTATCCATATTATGACTCCTTATTAAAACATAAATAACACCGAAAATCTCACAAAATTCAATCCAAAGTCACTGTTTACAAAATGTCAAATTGAAAGTACAAGGTGAAATCGATGACGTAAACAATCGCAATTTTTGACGTCATAACGTCGATGTCATTAAGCCCGGTTTTCCTGGAGCGGTGCTCATATAACTTTTTCCTTCAAAATGAGGGGGCAGCATTCAATCTACTTATAATCAACAGAGCTGAGACTGGATGGAAAACAACCATTATTCAGGGCCATTACATTCCTTTAACTCTTTCCCAAACAAGACCTGGTTTTGACGTCCCTAATAGAAATGGCTTTGGAAAACATTGAGACAAAAGAAGAAACTGCTGATAACCAGCAGTTTCTTCTTTTGTCTCAATATTTTCTGTGTCATATTTCACACAAATCCTATCTCTAATAACACCCATTTCATCATTTGCGGCAGTTTTTGAAGTGGATCACCCTAAAATTTTGTCGTTTGGGAAAGGGTTAACCCTTTCCAAAACCTGATTTTTGATGACCCTAATAGAAAAGGCTTTGGAAAACATTGAGGCAAAAGACGAAAATGCTGATGACCAGCATTTTCTCCTTTTGCCTCAATATTTTCTGTGCTAGATTACACACAAACCTTATCTGCATTAACATCTGTTTTATCTTCAGTAACACCTTTTTGAACCACTGCAAATTGTTGCTTTGCCGTCTGGGAAGGGGTTACTGTAACAATCTGTATAAACCATCATAACAAACTAGCCAACCTGACGATATTTCCACATTGAAACCAGTGTAACACTTAGAACCTGTTAATTGTCCATGAAATGACCAAACATCAAGACTAAAACCCAGCGCTGATTGCTAAAGCATATTGCATACATGAGCCATGATCCAAATTTAGCTTTTCGTCTTGTATCTAGGTAAGAGTAGTCAGAAGTATTGCAACTATTAAACTAAGGACAGCTTGAATTGTATTCAACTTCAAGGCCAAAGAACATGGAAGAAAACAAAACATGTTATTCAGTGTTTTTGACAGCTTGAATTGTATTCAACTTCAAGGCCAAAGAACATGGAAGAAAACAAAACATGTTATTCAGTGTTTTTGAAAAGTATATAGAATATTGTACCGATATTTAGAAATTTGTGTCAGAACAGTTATGTAGCATTTTCATTCCAGATATCAAGGCTGGTTTCTTTTTTCCGGTTGCTGTGTTAAATTTTCTGTTTATTTTCTTACCTTTCTTTTCCTTCGTTTTTGACTTTCTGTGAGTCCAAATAACACATTGGACTGTCTCATTTTCATCATCGGGGAACACAACATGTTCCCTCTCAAGTCGCATTAGCTCAATCGGGTTTTCCCAACTTTCACTTGGGTTTTCCCAACTTTCACTTGAGCTTTCCTCCTCATCAAATATTGTCTCCATGGTAACATTATATCCATAGATCAAAATTTTGGAGTTATGTTTTTCATAGAAATACTGTCTGCATTGATTTATGTAATTTCATGCACAAAAATATTATCCAGGTAATGATCATAGAATTATACACATAAAAATTTAACTTCCATTTATTTGTGTAAATTTGCCTAGATTTATTTGTTTCGTATCCCAAGCAGTTGTAGCTTCTAAAGAACCTTTTATTGCATTAACACTTATAACTTTTTATACTAATCGTTCACTTTCAAAATCTTGACACACAAAATATATCACAAAAATCCAGACAGAAAAAACAACTGATTTTTTTTTTCCTTTTTGAACCTAATTGACCACACTAAATTAATTAAACACATTTTACATTACATTCCATAATTATCAAATGACCTCAACTCAACTTAACCCTTTCCCATCAATCCATAGATTTATCCTCCAAATGGAAAAGGCAAAACCATTGCATGGGACTACAGTAGAAAATGGTGATAACAAGCATTTTCATCATTTGCCTCAATATTGTCTATGGTTTAATGTACAAAAATCCTACATCATATCTTAATTAACATCATTTTGTAGTCAGCAGCAACTTTCAAATTTGTATCATATGGGAAAGGGTTAATGAGTAATTATTGATACACAAAATTATGTCAGTTCAATTGACAAATCAATTAAATGTAATATTTCATGGCTAACCTTGGTCAACCTGTCAACTTTCCAACAAAATGCACTAAAAATAGATCCTCCCAATAAAAAATTATTTCATTCTTTTTAATCTTGTTAAAACGTTATTTCGAATCTCGTTTTTACATCCATATGATCTTGCAATAATGTCATCTTTTAACATTGAAACTGAACCAAAGTTTTGAAATATTCCCATATTTAGAAGCATAAAAGACAGAATCAGCTAGCTAGCATACATAGTTTTTACATGATACACTGTGAAGTAATATGTGCAATATGACCTTATTCCAAAACCACAAGACCTAAAGAGTTAATTTCTTGAAATAGGATAACTACGCAATGTCACATCCAAAATTGTCGGTGCTTTCAGTACTTTGATTTCAATGCAGTTTGAAAGAAAAAATGTGTTTCCTTTCCCAATGACAACATTTTTGACTATTTCAATAATTAAAAGTAACTGCAGACCACAGTCATGATTGTCATCAAAACATCTTGCTCCTTTTCCCTAAAGGTTTACAAAAGCCTTCTTAGATGCACCAAACCCAAACTTTGCTTGAGGAAGGGTAAACACAGCCACATTTTCACACATCAATAATTCCAAAGCACACATTATCCCAGAACAAAATATCACGAGAAACTTCTCCAGAACCATTCATCCAATTATTCCAGCAACAATATTTATACAAACACTAAACAAATTAAGCTTTTTGTGTGTCCGGAAACCGAGCCGATTAGACTGATATATCCTGAGATAATACAATTTTTGTTCATGAGGCGGAGAGTAAAAAAAGAGAAAGGCAAAAAAAAGCACAATTCAGCTTATTTTGTCTGTGTAGACAGAATGCCGTGTCCTATATTTCTCCCCAAAAATCTATATAATAGAGCTCCTGGTTACATGGAGACATTGTGGGATAAAATACCAGAAATCATGGAGTAATATCAAACATGAATTTAAAAGATCAAAGTCCCGTTTGATCCTTAGGAAAATAAAATCTGAGACATACACAAATGCAGACACTGTTCCATGCCCAAAAATCTATATACTGATAACAGAGCTATTGGTTCCATGGAGACATTATGGTGTGAAATACCAGAAATTATGGAGTATTTGTTGAAGATGAATTCCTCTAGATGATAAAGATCAATGTCCTATATCGTGGTATTGCAAAACCTCATAACTCCAGCTTTAATTAAGCTTGAGTTTTGAGGTTTTGCAATAGCACCACTGATATGGCTCTTCCTATAAAAGGGCTTATATTTGGTCACTAAGGCCCGCCATTCTGCCATCCAATTAATTAAAGTCTCAATGTATTCTTGTGAATTTCTGCATGAAAAATTAGACAATGTATTCAAGCAATGAATGTTCATTAAAAGTTTGACTGTAAAAAGGTTTAAAGAACATTGTTCAACTAGGTTTCACCAAGCAAGCAGATACCACCCCCCCCCCCCCAATTTGTGCCTTGTCAGTACAGAGGCCGCTTTCCGAGTTATCTTTAAACCCACGTTTTTTACAGAAACAAATTCCAGTTCACAATCCATATCTGCAGCCGCTAGGCTATGTAACCTATAACAGACACAATAAAATAGAGGCAATGACATAATTACTCTACTGTAATTTCATTGTGACACCATTTGTCACTTAGCTGGGGGCCTCTAATTGGATTTAGGGAGTCTAGATAATAGAGATATTGTTCATCAAAGTTTTAATGTTAAATGCTATGAAAAGGATTAAAATTCAAATATTGCAGTATATCGCAAAGACCTTGTCTTTCTGCATTTTATACCCTGATTGACCTACGTAGCATTAATTTTGTCATCATCATCATGCGGCCTCAGCCGAGATTGAACTAACTATTCCTTACCAGTACTACAAGTCTGTTATGGCTACTAAGAGATCTTCCTTTAGGCAGGCCTGTAAGAAGCAATTTAATGTTGGGTGGGCTAAAGCCCCAGTGTCTGAATATTGGGGAGGGAGGGGGGGGGGGGGGGGGGGGGGCTAAATTGGATTTTCCCAGAATTTTCAGCGTGAAATAAGGCAAACTTTAGGGGGCTTAGCCTCCCCTAGCCCCCCCCCCCCCCCTAGCCCCTAGCCCCCACCCCCCACCCCCGTTCCTACGGGCCTGTTAGGGATTGGTGCACAATGTCCGGCAAACTGGTACATCACGATATCATTTCCAGAGTAGAATGGTTCCTCTATGAATTTTGAGCACTCTTCTCAAAATATATGTATAACATCCATCAAAACAGCGCTGTTGTTTTAATTTTGTCATACGACTGAATAGATACATCATAGGTGCAGACTTATCAGCATTTTCTTGTTAGTCTCAATGTTTGCCCAAGTCTTTTTCAAAAAGAGACATCAAAACCATTTCTTTTTTAGAAAAAGGTTAAGACAAAGCAAATGAGCCAGGATCTGGAAAAAGGACTTAAAGCATTTGAGCCCAAAATGGTACCATATCAGACTGCGTATAAACGTTGTCTGATCAAGAATCCTGTTGTTCTCTAATAGCTTTTTCATGACCTGAGTGTATCAAACAAAAGTGAACAGCATGGGTCCCAGTCAGACTGCACTTATACACGGGCTGAACTTGAAACAAGGATGTCTCAAATTGCTATAAGGGATGTTTTTCCAGATTCCGGCTCAAATGGAAGCAATGTTTTATGTTACATTAGTTATGAAATGTAAATTTGATATGAATATTTTATTTTGCTTCAGCAAGCATGAAATACCCCATCCTAGAACAATGATGTTTAATAAGCCATTTCATTTAACTGCCTATTTTATATAAATTACAACATTTCCTTCCCTAAACAATAAGCTAATTTAAATGTTCAAAGCTAAATTGGAATAATGAATGCAAAACCACTGTACGTCCATGCAATTTCATATGCACTTAAAGTATTTGTGCAACAATCCTTGAATTAAGCTTTGTCATGAAATGGTCCTATTTATATAACCCATAACTAGTTGATATTACCCATAACAATGTAATTTTGGAAAGGTCCTGAATTTAAACTAGATCTATTGCAAATGACACAATCTATCACACCGAGAAATAAACAATGACTTTGAAATTAGACAGAAAATATTACCAACATTCAATGATGTGGTAAAGAACAATCAATGTCCCATCAAGAATTCGATCAGCCGGTCTAAATCATCTTTAATGGTTAATCTTTGCTTGTACAGTACCAATTGTAGGTTCTTTTTCTGATTTGTTTATTTTTCTCTCTTCTTTTCAAAAATAAATCAATCATATAATCGATCAGAAAATCAGACAATCAATAAGGCGATCAATCATATAATCAATCAGACAATCAATCATACAATCAATCAGACTAGACAGCCCTGACGGTCTGGAAGCGCTCCACAGGCCTGATTGTTTGTCTTGTTGAACTCAATTTCAAAAGTTCAGGCTGCACAAACAAGCAAATGCATGACCAAGCTGAAAATTACAAGCATGTCGTATGGTCAGTAAGATTCTGTGAAAGTTCTGTATCGATTGGTATTATACTTATGATTGTAAGAGTGAAAATAAAGCCGAAAATGGCAATTTTGTCAATTGCATGGGCCAATAACTCACGATATTATATTCAGACCAAGCTGAAAATTATACCGAGGCAAGATCTTATAGTCACCAACATTCTGTACAACTTTTGTCTGGATTAGTCATTATTTGTATTTGCTAGAGTGAAAACAAAGTCAAAATAGAGCCGAAAATGGCAATTTTGTCAATTTCAAGGGCTCATAACTCATGATGTAAAATTAAGATCAAGCCAAAAATTATACCCAGGCAAGATCTAATAGTCTCCATCATTCTGTCCAAGTTTTGTCTTGATTGGTCAATATTTGTAGTTGCTAGAGTGAAAACAAAGTCAAAACGGCCATTTTTGACTTTTAGGGGCAGATAACTCCCCACTTAGCTGCACATGTCTTCTTCAATCAGAATTCTTTGAAGGGATTTGAGAGAGGGTCACCTAAGGATTATTTCAGTGAAGTTTGATTGAAATCCATCCAATAGTTTCTGAGAAGATTTTTAAAGAAAAAGTTTACAGACGGACGGATGGACAGACAGACGCATGCACAATGGACACACCGCCATGACAATAGCCTGTTGGCCTGACGGCCAGTGGAGCTAAAAATCAGACAATCAATAAGGCAATCTATCATATAATAAATCAGACAACCAATTAGACAATCAATCAGAAAATCTATCAGTCAATCAATCAATCAATCAGATAATCAATCAGTCAATCAGGAAATCAATCAATCAATCAGACAATCAATCAGATTTAAAAAATCAATCGGACAATCAGATCAATCTGGCAATCAATAATATAATCGATCTGACAATCAATCAGATAAAATAATCAGTCAGGCCAATCAATCAATCAGACAGTCAATCACATGATCAATCAGATAATCAATCATATAATCAATCAGATAATCAATCAGACAATCAATCAGATAATCAATCAGACAATCAATCAGACAATCAATCAGACAATCAATCAGACAATCAATCAGACAATCAATCAGATAATCAATCAGACAATCAATCATCAATCAGATAATCAATCAGACAATCAATCAGACAATCAATCAGACAATCAATCAGATAATCAATCAGATAATCAATCAGATAATCAATCAGATAATCAATCAGACAATCAATCAGATAATCAATCAGACAATCAATCAGACAATCAATCAGATAATCAATCAGACAATCAATCAGACAATCAATCAGATAATCAATCAGATAATCAATCAGACAATCAATCAGACAATCAATCAGATAATCAATCAGACAATCAATCAGATAATCAATCAGATAATCAATCAGATAATCAATCAGATAATCAATCAGATAATCAATCAGACAATCAATCAGACAATCAATCAGATAATCAATCAGACAATCAATCAGACAATCAATCAGACAATCAATCAGATAATCAATCAGAAAATCAATCAGATAATCAATCAGATAATCAATCAGACAATCAATCAGACAATCAATCAGACAATCAATCAGACAATCAATCAGATAATCAATCAGACAATCAATCAGATAATCAATCAGATAATCAATCATATAATCAATCAGACAATCAATCAGACAATCAATCAGACAATCAATCAGATAATCAATCAGATAATCAATCAGATAATCAATCAGATAATCAATCAGACAATCAATCAGACAATCAATCAGACAATCAATCAGACAATCAATCAGATAATCAATCAGATAATCAATCAGATAATCAATCAGATAATCAATCAGACAATCAATCAGACAATCAATCAGACAATCAATCAGACAATCAATCAGATAATCAATCAGACAATCAATCAGACAATCAATCAGACAATCAATCAGATAATCAATCAGATAATCAATCAGACAATCAATCAGACAATCAATCAGATAATCAATCAGACAATCAATCAGATAATCAATCAGATAATCAATCAGATAATCAATCAGATAATCAATCAGATAATCAATCAGACAATCAATCAGACAATCAATCAGATAATCAATCAGACAATCAATCAGACAATCAATCAGATAATCAATCAGATAATCAATCAGATAATCAATCAGATAATCAATCAGATAATCAATCAGACAATCAATCAGACAATCAATCAGATAATCAATCAGACAATCAATCAGACAATCAATCAGACAATCAATCAGATAATCAATCAGATAATCAATCAGATAATCAATCAGACAATCAATCAGATAATCAATCAGACAATCAATCAGACAATCAATCAGATAATCAATCAGACAATCAATCAGACAATCAATCAGACAATCAATCAGATAATCAATCAGATAATCAATCAGATAATCAATCAGATAATCAATCAGACAATCAATCAGACAATCAATCAGACAATCAATCAGATAATCAATCAGATAATCAATCAGATAACCAATCAGACAATCAATCAGATAATCAATCAGACAATCAATCAGACAATCAATCAGACAATCAATCAGACAATCAATCAGATAATCAATCAGACAATCAATCAGACAATCAATCAGACAATCAATCAGATAATCAATCAGACAATAAATCAGATAATAAATCAGATAATCAATCAGATAATCAATCAGATAATCAATCAGAAATCAGATAATCAATCAGATAATCAATCAGATAATCAATCAGACAATCAATCAGATAATCAATCAGACAATCAATCAGATAATCAATCAGACAATCAATCAATGAAATAACATGGGAAAAAATAGGGCAAATATGAGAAATATAAGGCTCATTGACTTCTTCAAAATCCTTCTGATCCAAATTACAAACTGTTATTCTCCTCAATTCAATCATGAGGCCCTAAATTTCTTCAAATACTTTGATTTTTTGTCAAACCCAGATGAACGGATGGTCAAGCATTCAACAAGGAAGGCTGTTATTGAAAAAAGTCTTAAGGCCTGGTCACATATGATTGCATGTCCATATTGCGTCCAGATCACACTCACAGTTGTACTGTACCGGCCGTGATGTGGATGTTGAATGATGTATGGGACCAGGCCTTTTACCCGAATAAATTCGTAATTTTCTTCACCCCAGACTGAAACATGACATGGGATGTAAACAGTACAGTGTTTATGAAGAATGATTACTGTCAATGGACAGAGAACTATGAGTTTCAATTTGCTATGAAATGATGCAAATATAAAATTCACAAGGGGAAATATTAATTATGCCTAATTAAATGCTTGTAAAGAAATATAGAACTTGGTCTACAACACCTTGTTGAGGTCCGCACATTATGTACAAAGTTTCAGCACAATAGTATCAATAGAATTAGAAATATATCGTCGTTGTACATGCAAAACCTTGTATCTCGTTTTTTGGAAGATTTTAAAGGGGAGGAAAAAAAAGCGTAGTAACTTTTCTCAAACTGAAATGTCTTACTTGACATGTTGTTCACAAATAATGTGTCAATAATACTGATCAGTAGAAATATCTTAAAACCTGCGAAAATTGTCTAAACTGGGTGCACAAGTTTGTACTTTGAAATCGCAAAATTCGACATACGAGGTTTTGCATTTACACCGACGATATAACTAAACTGTGCAAAAAAAGTTTTGCACAGTATATAATTGTACTACTTAAACAATTGCATGATCTTCAATTCAATATTGGTGCTAATTTTATTTTATTCATCAGCATTTTCTTCTTTTGCCTCACTGTTTTCCCAAGCTTTTTCTTTTAGGTACATAAAACCTGGTCTTTTTTGGGAGGGGGGGGGGGGGGGGGGGGGGGGAAGGTGTTAACCCATTCCCACATAATGACGCCTTTTGACGCCTCAAAAGATAATGGCTTTGGAAAACATTGTGGAAAATGATGAAATTGCTTGTGACAAGCAATTTCTTCATTTCCCACAATGTTTTCTACACCAAAGTACCATAAAACTTTAACTTTCATTTACTTGAAATTGTTGTCTGCAACATCTTTGAATTTAAGTCAGTCCAAATTTTTGCCGTCTGGTAATGGGTTTTAAACAAAAGTATAGCTATAAAGAAAGATATAAAGAGTTAGTGACCTACCTCGCTGTTTAGGGGGCACCTGTCCAAAGTTGAAGGTCACAGACCTGCGGACTCCACGAAATATCTTCGGTTTTTGGTACATTGTCAATACATTCCAAGTTTCAGGTAAATCCACACATTCAGAATCTCTTGTAACTGACAACAGCCTTAATTTTTCAACAATCAAGCACTTTATAGAATTTTTGTTTGTTTTTCACTGAATGTTTTGAAATAAAATATCAAAGTTCTTTACATATCAATTACATTGTCGCTTTTCAATGAAAATTTCATAACTTCAGCTTGTTTTAAGCTGCCGTTATTAGGTTTTTGTTGGAATGCCACTATATTATAGAATATATCATACCAAAGTCTCATTCTATCAAGCAGCCACACAATTTCATCCACCTAAATGGGAAATGATTTATAAAACTCACCATTTTAAAAATCTTCAACTAAGTCTTAGAAAGTCAAAATTCTATCATAAAAAATGTTGATGTACAATGAAGACAGCAAAACTTAACCCATTACCAAACGGCAAACTTTTAGACTAGTCCAAATTCAAAGATGTTGCAGACGACAATTTCAAGTGAATGAAATTCAAAATATTTTTGGCTTTTTAGAGAGAAAACATTGTGGGAAATGAAGAAATTGCTTGTCACAAGCAATTTCTTCATTTTCCACAATGTTTTCCAAAGTAATTATCTTGTGGGGAGGCAAAAAGAGTCATTGTGTGGTAATGGGTTAAGCAAATAGATAGAAATGTTTTTGCATTAAAGTATCCCATACTGAAACTTTTCTCAATGTTTGTATGCAATGATACAGTCTTTGTTTTATCTTAATAATTTCAGAGTATTTTATCATGCTTTTCATCAAATTAATCAAGAAACCATGAAATTGATTTATGATTAAATTCAGTTTTATCAAAATGCCTGCATATCAACTCATTACCTTTCCTTTACAGATAGAAAATGGCATAAAAATTTTGAGACTCTTTTTTGTAGATGTTTGTAGGAAAAAAGAGGGTGGAAAAGCAAGAAAGTCTTTTTTTTCTCTTTCCAAAACATTTCAAAAGTCCATCTCTGTTCAGGAATTGACTTAAAGAAATGGCTCACCACATTCTACAATTTTCCAATGTAACAGCTGGTGTACCTTAGCATTTATTCCTGGTATTTCTCAAACCAGTACAAACAGTCCGTATCTTAACCCTTTCCCAAACAAGACCTAGTTTTGACGTAGTACCCTATTAAAAACAGTTTGGGAAAACATTGACACCAAAGAAGAAAGTGCTGATTAAAAGTGATTATTATATCAGCATTTTCTCCTTTTGCCTTAATGTTTTCTGTGCTTTAACAAATCTAACCTTTAGTATTATCCATTTTAAAAGCATTAAGAAATATTAACAAGCTGTCAATCAAAAAGTCAATTGACCAATGAAATAATTCATCCAGTCCTGTGCTGTTTTGTTTATCTCAAAATTAATGTTAACAATCGATGATTTTTATTTATTTATTTATTTTTTTTTGTCTTGGCAAGATGTCATGGATAAAAACTTTTCTTTTTCTTAGCCCATTACTGCACAGTGATGCCTTTTGACTCCCTCACAAGAAAGGCTTGGGAAAACATTGTGAAAAATGAAGAAATTGCTTGTCACAAGCAATTTCTTCATTTCCCACAATGTTTTCTCACTCAAAATGGAAAGATTTTTCAAATTTCACCAACTTGAAATTGTTGTTTGCAATACCTTTCAAATTAGACCAGCCCAAAATTTTGCGTTTGGTATTGTCCAGCAAGATTAACCCGGGACATCTGCATATGCAATGACCCCACTTCGACAATATTTTGTTAAGACGCTCAATTAACGGACTTTGGACGCGAAAATTAAGTTGTCCCGGGTTAATTTGGGTGGACAATAATGGGTTAACCCTTTCCCAAACAAGACCTGCTTTTGACGTCCCCAATAAGATTTGCTTAGGAAAACATTGAGACCAAAGAAGAAACTGCTGATAACCAGCAGTTTCTCCTTTTGTCTCAATATTTTCCATGCTATATTGTATACTAATTCTATATTTATCAACTCCCATTTCGTCGTCTGTCTTGGCTTTCAAATTGGAACACCCTAAAATTTTGTTGTTTGGGAAGGGGTTAAAAAACAACAACAATACAACAGCATATTTAATTGTTTTGAAAGAAAAGCAGCAATATCAATGAAAATTTACATTCCATTTTGTATCAAAATTGAAAAAAAATTCCTCACACCATTACTAACTTAATGATAACTTTTACTATTTATTGTATCCGTCCACTTTATATTATGTCCAAATAAAATAAAACTTATCTCTGCTTTTCAACAAAAGCATTGTAACTGCAGCTCAAAACAAGCTGCAGTTACAAGGTTTTTGCTGAACAATATGTCTTAATAAAACTAAAACCGTTTTTCAATTTTATATGACTTGCTTGAAGAACTCCCAGCCCATAAATCACTGAGAGTTTGTTATGGTTAACCCTTTCCCAAACAACAAAATTTTAGGGTGATCCACTTCAAAAACTGCCACAAATAACAAAATGGATGTTATTAAAGATAGGATTTGCGTAAAAAATGGCACAGAAAATATTGAGACAAAAGGAGAAACTGCTGGTTATCAGCAGTTTCTTCTTTTGTTTCAATGTTTTCACAAGCCTATTCTATTAGGGACATCAAAACCAGGTCTTGTTTGGGAAAGGGTTAACAGATTAACAATTTTACATCCGAGTAATTTATATACCCAACTGAAGTTTCATTCTGAATCACATCAAAATAAAAATGTTATCAAAATTTGAGATTTTGATTACTTCACACTAAAAACCATACTGGGGTAACCTCATTTCACCCACTCAATTTGCCGTCTCTATCTTGATGTTATGGTATGACAAAAGGAGAAAACTGTTACAGAGTTATGGAATGCATGTGCAATATCCTTATTTCAGCATTGGGACTGAGACTGCTTGGACAAGATGGCAACTAAATTCAATATAAAATATTTTCCTTGATATTGCAAAACCTGGTAACTCCAGCTTTAATCAAGCTGGAGTTACAGGGTTTTGCAATAACGACGACGATATACAAGGAGAAATATTCATGTCTCCCTTGTGTGTCCAGAAAAGCTCTTATTATATTGTCTATTTTAGGAGAGCCTGAAGTCAAGATCTTGAGTGAAAGTTTCTTATAGCCAACAGTACAACGCTCTGTGATTCATGGCAAAGTATACTGAAAGAAAACCTACCCATATCCAAGATGATTGCAATGATCAAAATGATCGTGTGATGATCAGACAGATCTACAAAATAGCTCCACAGGATATCTCCAATACGAAATCCAGCATAAGTTCTGTCAACAGGTTGGCTTTGTAGACTTGGAATCCGTGTTAACGGAAATGCATGAGCCTCAGATGGTATGCACATGAATGTAGAGATCCAATGGGGCATTTAACATGCAGGTCACTGGAAAAAGCAAACATGGAAGGCCAAAGATGATGCAGAAGAATCAGTCAGAGAGGGATCATCACCGAATGGAAATCCACCATCCACCCTCGGTAGAAAGACAAATGGAAAACGGGAGTCATGGAACAGCCAAGCAGCAAGCCAGCAACCTTGAAGAAAGCCCAATGACATAGATAAAGCTTGGATCTGCACCAGCATGGTAATAAATAATAACAATTTTGTACTTTGATTTTGAACATCAATGCATATTGCAATTCATTTTTATCATTTTCTTCAAACATTTTCATATATTTAGATTGCTCTGTTTGGTTTGACATGATTTTAACATATGATTCAGATATGTTTACTCATATTTTAACACCATTTTAATGTCTAGTATCCTACGGGGTGCATTGTACAGATATATAAGTAATAAATTACCAAAATTCTGATAAAAAAAGTTAATCCAACATTTGAGATGATTCATCTTTTGACAAATATTAAATTTTGTATCAATGTTGTTGAGATAGATTTCAATCTGTTTATTAACCCATAACAAAACGATGGATAAGTTTAGAAAAACATGGAGGCGAAAGGAGAAAAATGCTGAAATTCAGCATTTTCTTCTTTTACCTCGTACTTTTTTGTGCTATACAAGTAATTATCTTTATCAACAACCATTTTGTCATTTGCAGTAGCTTTCAATTGTGGACCACTTTTAATTTTCAAAGTTTCAGAAAAGGTAAATCAAGAGATCTGCTCTCAAAGAGTAGTTTACAACAATAATTGCTGCATGATAAATTACAAATCTTCAGCTGCAGGTTAACCAAGATTACTTAGCCATGAGTTATCCCCAATATTTTTTTCAGACTCCAGGGGCCTGTAATCTTGTGACTTTGTTTTTGTGTAAATTGTGCAAGAAGATGTCTGATTGCGCGAGAAATCAGCCCTGCGTTCAGTAGACAAACTGTTAGCTAACGTTACAAACATTCGCAACTTCTTTGACCCAAATTTCACAGAATTGACCGAGTATTCCGAATGAAACAGCTAACTATTAGCTAACGTTTTGTCTTACTGAACGCAGGGCTGATTGGGCCAATCAGGTTTGTTGTTCCAAGTAATTACGCTAAAAATAATGGTATGACAGTTGATAATACAGTGGAATCCGCTTAATTGCAATGTCCATTTGTCAGAGAAAATATTGCAATTAACCGAAATTTCGATTAACCGGCGTTTCTATTTTTAGCCTAGAAATACGGTATGACGGTTCCATAAGCCGATGTCGGACGATGCAGAGGCCAAGACCTTGATTGAAGACGCCGGATTTTCTCAATTGCTATAGATCTAGATTCTATTAATTGATTAAAATACATTTGTAAATAAATACTGTTTTAAACTTTAGATTTTGAAATAGTTATTTTATCAAATTACCCGTCATCGGTATCCAGAAAGCTCTAGCGGCATAGGTAAGTCGGGTCCCCTTTGTTTACATATTCATTACACGCTGCATATGCATATGTAGGCCTATACATTATTTGTTTGGTTTATTATGCGGCGGACTTTTTACTCCACCAGTTGAATAATCTAAACCGAGAAATATCTATCCAACTATAAATTCAAACGAACTCCGCGTTCATAATTTTCAACACACTGTGTTTACACGCTGGAGATCCAATAAATGACGTCATTCGACATTCCCAACAGTTCTCGGCTATTTTCGTTCTCCGTAGATCTGCCGAGAGATGGTCGTTTACAATCGGAACTTCTCTCGACCAATCTACGATAAGGTTGCATGTTACGGAAATAGCCGAGTGTCAGTAAATTGGGATAATTAAAAAAAAGAGACAATCAGAGTAAGGGAAAATTATTTATTTCGATAGATTTGTACATCCGTCGGCTACGCTTGATAGTGTCGTAACTACAATTTTAAAAGGTTGTAGTTACGACATTTCAACCGTAACTGTCCAGTCATTATCGAATAGGTGTTGATATGGCTTCGCGTGAACTTGACACTTCTTTGTTTATCTGTCAAAGGATTAACCGCGCGTCTTTACCTGCAAAAGAAAGCAAAGTTACATAAAATTGTTACGAGTTTAGTCCATTCTTCCCCCGAAATAACGGAAAATATTTTTAATAACCGGAGGAAAATGCCGATTGTGCTATATTTTAATTGCAAATAAGCGGGATTTTCTATTAAGCGAGACCCGATTATCCGATGAAATTTACCTTATTTAAATAGGAAATGGTTTTGTGCGGGACGAATTATTGCTAATAAACGGAAATCCCCAATAACCGTCTTGCGATTAAGTGGATTCCACTGTACAGGGCCCAGTAGTTCAAAGATTAGCAGAAGACAAAATTTTGGAAAAATAAATGATACAGCATAGAAAATAATTGAAAGAAAAGGAGACTGCTGGTTATCAACATTATTCTTTTAATTCAACATATTCCAAAGCTCAATCCCATACAAGGGACAACAAAACAAGGGATTGTTTGGTAAAGGATTTGATCAAGGCATGACTCTGCATACTACTTTGATATGATTATGAAATCATGGAGTTATTCAACTCCTATTTAACCCTTTCAAAAACAAGACCTCACGGATTTTGACGTCCCTTATAGATATGGCTTGGGAAAACATTGAGACAAAACAAGAAACTGCTGATAACCAGCAGTTTCTCCTTTTGTCTCAATATTTTCTGTGCTATATTGTGCATGAATCCTGCCTTAATCAACTTCCATTTTGATGCCTGCAGGGTCTTCCTTATTGAAAAGTCCAAATTTTTGTCGTTTGGGATAGGGTTAAGGCATGGTCACAATCAATTCCAAGATCACATACATCACATCCACATGCTGTTCAACTCGCCTTTTTTGCTCCAGCAGTGATGTGGATGCCACATTGTATAAATTACCAGGCCTTAGGGTAGTCCACCCCTAATGAGATTTGCGTGACCCTGGAATTATCTTGGTGACATCAAAAACATTCAGCGGTGGAACTCTCCACCGCCGAATGTTTATGACAGCGCCCGAATAACTTCGAATACGTAACGACGATGCTCGCAAAAATCCAATGATTATATGAATCTCAAGATGGCCACATTACTGGTAGATCTACCTTAACCTATATTTTGCAAGTTTTTAGATTGATTTTATGGGGTTTAACGTCTCTTCAAACTGCAATGGTCATATCCCGTGGCCTGAGCACCTAACCATGGATTCCTGGTATTTCTCTCACCGGTACTACAAAACCAAAATTCAAAAAATAATGATGAGAATCAACAAAATAATGTATGTCTGGAAAGGATGGTCAAAGGATTATTCTGGGTTTATAATCCCTGACATCAAATTTGGAAGAAAAAAGTACTGTGTCACTTTTTTAGTTTACATTTAAGTTTTACAGTTTTGTTAATAGTTTAACCGGCTCTCAGTCAAAACAAATCATAAATCAAAATTGCCTATAATCATCATAAAATTTAATTCACATCCCTTAGCAATTGAAACAAAAGCCGAAATTCTATACCCCATGTTGCTGGCTATATGTTTAAAAAAAAATGCCATGACTGATATAATAGCCTATGCAAGTTATAGAACTGAACGACATTTTTGACATTAGCTGACAACAAGTTATAGTTACAAAAAGTTTAAGTACATTTACTAGATACATTTGTACAGAATCCCCTTACCCATTTTAGGAGCAAAAGCTAATGGACTAGCAAAACATACTCAACTTGTTTGACCAATATCATGCATTCCCCTTTCTTCAAATACTTTGCATACTTTTCAGGGCCTTTATAATCTTAAATTGCGATGACATTGACAATATTTTAATTCAGACAAATCTAAAAGTTTGTAGGCTAGGAAAGGGTTAAATTTAAGGCAGCTAAATTAGATTGATGAATGGAAGAAGGACTAACATGTAGATGACAAAAATCTCTTGTTTGTTGACAGTAAATTGAAACTATGTGAGATTGAAGTGTTTTTGGTAATTTATTACCCCTCTGTATTTGTCAATACAATCTTGTTCCGAAGTGTGAACCCCTACAGTGAGTGAATCAGTCTGCTATACAGGATCAGATTGCTGCTTTTCAACAAAAACCTCGTAACTGCAGCTTAAAACAAGCGCAGTTACAAGGTTTTCTGTTGAAAAGCAAAAGTATTTTTTGGTACAAAATTTTATGGCGTTTTATTTGAAAGATGACTAATTAGCTTACAAGATATAACATAAACTTAAAAGGTTTGGGTACAGGTGATCTAGCTGTGCAATACACAGAACAAGATGTGCTTGTGAAACACAAATGCCCCCGAAATGGCCATTTTTCTAAAATGTAAAATTTTCGTGGAGTAAAGGGTTATTAAAGGTTAAGGGATGACCTTGATGAAGGCTAAATTGCATGGAACAGATAGATATCATTGAAAGAAAGTTGCATACCAAATTTTAGCTTTGTATGTCAAATACTTTTGGAGAAAAAGCAAAGGTTAAGTTTTCGGAGTAAAAGGTTAAGTTTTCGTAGAGTAAAGGGTTGATAAGGGTTAACAGATGACCATGAGGAGGGTCAAACTGCATGGAACAGATAGATATCATTGAAAGGAAGTTGCATACCAAATTTGAGCTTTGTATGTCAAATACTTTTGGAGAAAAGGCAAAGGTTAAGTTTTCGGACAGACAGACAGACGGACGGACAGACAGACAGACGGACACGAGTAAACAATATGCCCCCGATCTCTCTATACGGGGGCATAAAAATATGGTCATTTTTTTGGCACTTTCAATAATTCCTTTTTGAAATATCAGCAATAAAATCTCATATCTATAAATTTAAGATTAAATCAAATTAGGTAATGTCATGTGAAGAAAGCCTCAGTTTCAGTCAAAATTGAAAGACTTGAAACCTGCATCTAGTCCACCCCTAACAAGATTTGCTCAATATTGGAACTTATGGAGCAAGGTCGTTAACTTTTTGCAGTGGAAAGTTTCAAATTTTTCTAACACATAATGTATACATTGGATATGTTACGAATGTTTACCAAGTTGCACCAAAAATTTCGACCACATGGGAATTCCATTTGGGATGGACTACCTTAAAGGTCCAGTACTGTTTATCATTGCACCATTCAGCATTTTCTTCTTTTACCTCGTACTTTTTTGTGCTATACAAGTAATTATCTTTATCAACAACCATTTTGTCATTTGCAGTAGCTTTCAATTGTGGACCACTTTTAATTTTCAAAGTTTCAGAAAAGGTAAATCAAGAGATCTGCTCTCAAAGAGTAGTTTACAACAATAATTGCTGCATGATAAATTACAAATCTTCAGCTGCAGGTTAACCAAGATTACTTAGCCATGAGTTATCCCCAATATTTTTTTCAGACTCCAGGGGCCTGTAATCTTGTGACTTTGTTTTTGTGTAAATTGTGCAAGAAGATGTCTGATTGCGCGAGAAATCAGCCCTGCGTTCAGTAGACAAACTGTTAGCTAACGTTACAAACATTCGCAACTTCTTTGACCCAAATTTCACAGAATTGACCGAGTATTCCGAATGAAACAGCTAACTATTAGCTAACGTTTTGTCTTACTGAACGCAGGGCTGATTGGGCCAATCAGGTTTGTTGTTCCAAGTAATTACGCTAAAAATAATGGTATGACAGTTGATAATACAGTGGAATCCGCTTAATTGCAATGTCCATTTGTCAGAGAAAATATTGCAATTAACCGAAATTTCGATTAACCAGCGTTTCTATTTTTAGCCTAGAAATACGGTATGACGGTTCCATAAGCCGATGTCGGACGATGCAGAGGCCAAGACCTTGATTGAAGACGCCGGATTTTCTCAATTGCTATAGATCTAGATTCTATTAATTGATTAAAATACATTTGTAAATAAATACTGTTTTAAACTTTAGATTTTGAAATAGTTATTTTATCAAATTACCCGTCATCGGTATCCAGAAAGCTCTAGCGGCATAGGTAAGTCGGGTCCCCTTTGTTTACATATTCATTACACGCTGCATATGCATATGTAGGCCTATACATTATTTGTTTGGTTTATTATGCGGCGGACTTTTTACTCCACCAGTTGAATAATCTAAACCGAGAAATATCTATCCAACTATAAATTCAAACGAACTCCGCGTTCATAATTTTCAACACACTGTGTTTACACGCTGGAGATCCAATAAATGACGTCATTCGACATTCCCAACAGTTCTCGGCTATTTTCGTTCTCCGTAGATCTGCCGAGAGATGGTCGTTTACAATCGGAACTTCTCTCGACCAATCTACGATAAGGTTGCATGTTACGGAAATAGCCGAGTGTCAGTAAATTGGGATAATTAAAACAAGAGCCGTCACAGACGGATTATGCTCCCCGAATAAGTGTTTGTCACAAAATAAAAACTATCATACATTAAGCCCCCTTTTCCCATGACAGCTTTTTTGTACACACATTATTTATAGAATATGGTCTAGAACATCCTATTTATTACATGAGCACAAAATTTCATTAAATTCTGCCCATTAGATGAAGAGAAATAAGAGAAAAACTAATTTTTACACTAAGGCCCCTTTTTCCATGACGCAGCCTTAAATTTACAAACGGAGAAAAAGGTCTCTAGGTATTGACCCAGGGAGTTCACATGTGAAGTTTCATTGAATTTGGTCCAAGGGTTGCTGAGATATGGATGTGGACGGACGGACGGACGGACGGACACACGGACACACGGACGGACGGACGGACGGACGTACGGACGGACAGCGTGGCGACTATATGCTCCCCCGAAATTTTTTCGGGGAGCATAAAAAAGAGACAATCAGAGTAAGGGAAAATTATTTATTTCGATAGATTTGTACATCCGTCGGCTACGCTTGATAGTGTCGTAACTACAATTTTAAAAGGTTGTAGTTACGACATTTCAACCGTAACTGTCCAGTCATTATCGAATAGGTGTTGATATGGCTTCGCGTGAACTTGACACTTCTTTGTTTATCTGTCAAAGGATTAACCGCGCGTCTTTACCTGCAAAAGAAAGCAAAGTTACATAAAATTGTTACGAGTTTAGTCCATTCTTCCCCCGAAATAACGGAAAATATTTTTAATAACCGGAGGAAAATGCCGATTGTGCTATATTTTAATTGCAAATAAGCGGGATTTTCTATTAAGCGAGACCCGATTATCCGATGAAATTTACCTTATTTAAATAGGAAATGGTTTTGTGCGGGACGAATTATTGCTAATAAACGGAAATCCCCAATAACCGTCTTGCGATTAAGTGGATTCCACTGTACAGGGCCCAGTAGTTCAAAGATTAGCAGAAGACAAAATTTTGGAAAAATAAATGATACAGCATAGAAAATAATTGAAAGAAAAGGAGACTGCTGGTTATCAACATTATTCTTTTAATTCAACATATTCCAAAGCTCAATCCCATACAAGGGACAACAAAACAAGGGATTGTTTGGTAAAGGATTTGATCAAGGCATGACTCTGCATACTACTTTGATATGATTATGAAATCATGGAGTTATTCAACTCCTATTTAACCCTTTCAAAAACAAGACCTCACGGATTTTGACGTCCCTTATAGATATGGCTTGGGAAAACATTGAGACAAAAGAAGAAACTGCTGATAACCAGCAGTTTCTCCTTTTGTCTCAATATTTTCTGTGCTATATTGTGCATGAATCCTGCCTTAATCAACTTCCATTTTGATGCCTGCAGGGTCTTCCTTATTGAAAAGTCCAAATTTTTGTCGTTTGGGATAGGGTTAAGGCATGGTCACAATCAATTCCAAGATCACATACATCACATCCACATGCTGTTCAACTCGCCTTTTTTGCTCCAGCAGTGATGTGGATGCCACATTGTATAAATTACCAGGCCTTAGGGTAGTCCACCCCTAATGAGATTTGCGTGACCCTGGAATTATCTTGGTGACATCAAAAACATTCAGCGGTGGAACTCTCCACCGCCGAATGTTTATGACAGCGCCCGAATAACTTCGAATACGTAACGACGATGCTCGCAAAAATCCAATGATTATATGAATCTCAAGATGGCCACATTACTGGTAGATCTACCTTAACCTATATTTTGCAAGTTTTTAGATTGATTTTATGGGGTTTAACGTCTCTTCAAACTGCAATGGTCATATCCCGTGGCCTGAGCACCTAACCATGGATTCCTGGTATTTCTCTCACCGGTACTACAAAACCAAAATTCAAAAAATAATGATGAGAATCAACAAAATAATGTATGTCTGGAAAGGATGGTCAAAGGATTATTCTGGGTTTATAATCTCTGACATCAAATTTGGAAGAAAAAAGTACTGTGTCACTTTTTTAGTTTACATTTAAGTTTTACAGTTTTGTTAATAGTTTAACCGGCTCTCAGTCAAAACAAATCATAAATCAAAATTGCCTATAATCATCATAAAATTTAATTCACATCCCTTAGCAATTGAAACAAAAGCCGAAATTCTATACCCCATGTTGCTGGCTATATGTTTAAAAAAAAATGCCATGACTGATATAATAGCCTATATGCAAGTTATAGAACTGAACGACATTTTTGACATTAGCTGACAACAAGTTATAGTTACAAAAAGTTTAAGTACATTTACTAGATACATTTGTACAGAATCCCCTTACCCATTTTAGGAGCAAAAGCTAATGGACTAGCAAAACATACTCAACTTGTTTGACCAATATCATGCATTCCCCTTTCTTCAAATACTTTGCATACTTTTCAGGGCCTTTATAATCTTAAATTGCGATGACATTGACAATATTTTAATTCAGACAAATCTAAAAGTTTGTAGGCTAGGAAAGGGTTAAATTTAAGGCAGCTAAATTAGATTGATGAATGGAAGAAGGACTAACATGTAGATGACAAAAATCTCTTGTTTGTTGACAGTAAATTGAAACTATGTGAGATTGAAGTGTTTTTGGTAATTTATTACCCCTCTGTATTTGTCAATACAATCTTGTTCCGAAGTGTGAACCCCTACAGTGAGTGAATCAGTCTGCTATACAGGATCAGATTGCTGCTTTTCAACAAAAACCTCGTAACTGCAGCTTAAAACAAGCGCAGTTACAAGGTTTTCTGTTGAAAAGCAAAAGTATTTTTTGGTACAAAATTTTATGGCGTTTTATTTGAAAGATGACTAATTAGCTTACAAGATATAACATAAACTTAAAAGGTTTGGGTACAGGTGATCTAGCTGTGCAATACACAGAACAAGATGTGCTTGTGAAACACAAATGCCCCCGAAATGGCCATTTTTCTAAAATGTAAAATTTTCGTGGAGTAAAGGGTTATTAAAGGTTAAGGGATGACCTTGATGAAGGCTAAATTGCATGGAACAGATAGATATCATTGAAAGAAAGTTGCATACCAAATTTTAGCTTTGTATGTCAAATACTTTTGGAGAAAAAGCAAAGGTTAAGTTTTCGGAGTAAAAGGTTAAGTTTTCGTAGAGTAAAGGGTTGATAAGGGTTAACAGATGACCATGAGGAGGGTCAAACTGCATGGAACAGATAGATATCATTGAAAGGAAGTTGCATACCAAATTTGAGCTTTGTATGTCAAATACTTTTGGAGAAAAGGCAAAGGTTAAGTTTTCGGACAGACAGACAGACGGACGGACAGACAGACAGACGGACACGAGTAAACAATATGCCCCCGATCTCTCTATACGGGGGCATAAAAATATGGTCATTTTTTTGGCACTTTCAATAATTCCTTTTTGAAATATCAGCAATAAAATCTCATATCTATAAATTTAAGATTAAATCAAATTAGGTAATGTCATGTGAAGAAAGCCTCAGTTTCAGTCAAAATTGAAAGACTTGAAACCTGCATCTAGTCCACCCCTAACAAGATTTGCTCAATATTGGAACTTATGGAGCAAGGTCGTTAACTTTTTGCAGTGGAAAGTTTCAAATTTTTCTAACACATAATGTATACATTGGATATGTTACGAATGTTTACCAAGTTGCACCAAAAATTTCGACCACATGGGAATTCCATTTGGGATGGACTACCTTAAAGGTCCAGTACTGTTTATCATTGCACCAATAATTAAGGGGGAATGCTCCATTTTTTCGGAACACTCGGTTATTACTGTAGACAATTTAATGTTTCGCTACCATATTTTCAATAATATAACACATCATTACAATTTACCATTTTCGACGGTAAAAGTGTAATTATTATGCGAAACTGATTTCCTCAAGATGGAAATCGATTATTTAGAGCAAGACAGTCGTAAATGTGTATGCAGTTACCACTGTTTTGCGTCATTTTATTCATGTGTAGCTGATAAAAATTGCTGTAATTCACTAATGAGTGCGCTGACCTATACATTTTCTTTTTGAATTATTACCAGGACATGTTGCTTAATACAACGAAGGAGTTTTATCAAATTCTTTTATGTAGAACTTGAAATATTTCCAAAAATATGCAAATTTTGACATAAAACACTCCAGCTTCGTTGATCTAACCGAACACGTGAGCATGCTATTTTATACATTTACGCGTTTATAATAGCACATATTTTGGGTTTTCTGTTCTTATTAAATGTAAGACGTTACTTTAAATCCGTTTTCGGGACTAAACGATGAATATACAGCATTTTATTAGCATTTTAGTGACCTTGGACAGATGCAAGAAATTGTGCATTTTTTCGATGTAGGGGTATGTGATACGAATGTCTATAAAATTCAAACAAGATCGCTGACCATCCATTTTTATTTTATTTTTCAATTGGTAATAACATGTAATTTCAACATACAAAATATAGATAAATTCTATTATTGGGAAATTTTTTTAGGAAACTGGAGCATTCCCCCTTAATCCACCCAAGGAATTACTTCCAAACAAACACAATTCTAAATTCCAAAAACTTCCATGATTTGAAAGGGTTGCCTAGGTCACAGCTTCATGTTTTCATGTTACTTGTCACACACGAAAACTTGATTTGACATCTGACAACTTGGATTCGTCAAATTCTTAAGACAGCGATCAATCACTCAGTACCAAACTATTGTAAGTGCCTATAAAATTACAAGCACATACAATCGTTTTACTCTGATCTTTGAATGTATTATCAACTTCAGTGAAGTGCAACTTCATTTTCTTGTCAAAAATAATAATCATGTGAGGAAGATCTATGAGCATCGCTTCAATGGCTCTAACAGAATAGAAACAGATTAATTGAGCTTCCCCTACCCAAACGACAAAATTTTACGGTGGTCCAATTTCAGAGCTGCTGAAGTCGACAAACTGGATTTGATAGATATACTTAGAGTACAAGATAGCACAAAAAATATTGAGGCAAAAGAAGAAAATGCTGGTCACCAGCATTTTCATCTTTTGCCTCAATGTTTTCCAAAGCCTATTATCATAAGGACGTTAAAAGCAGGTCTTGTTTGAGAAAAGATTTATCCCCTTCTCTGCAGACAAAAAATTTGTACTGCTCCACGTCAAATGTGATGCAGATGGTAATATTAAATGGGTTGATATAGATATGATCTTTCTGCAAAATATTGCAAAGAAAACATCAAGGCAAAAGAAGAAAATGCTGCTTATCAGCATTGTCTTCTTTTGCCTTGATGTGTTCCAAAGTCTTTTCAGTTAGTGGTGTGAAAGTAGGTC